>JAATLQ010032813.1:0-16004 GCA_013421005.1 Heliconius erato x Heliconius himera
TGCTCTTCCGATCTAACATTAATAAAAATGACGCTTTATGTAGTCGGAAAATTATAATAACTATATAATAATATTTTATAATAATTAGATATACTTTTAGACTTGGAGCGGAAGAATAAAGAGAATCTCTGGAATGATATATTGTATTAGAATTTAAGATAGACATTGTACAAGCTTAACAGTATTTAACTCTTGAAGAAATATAAGTTCTGTAAAAGCCTCGAGGTCTTTGATTTCTTTACATCAGACTTAGTGTGCATTTATATTATTGCTAGTGTAATAAAATTTGTAAGTATTATTAAAGTAACCACCATTAGTAGTATTATAAGTAATCGTTTTAAAATTACCAAATAACGTCCGGTTTGTTAAAATCACATACGTATATTATATGTTTACAAAATAATTAAAATGACTTAATTTGGTCTCTGGCAGGATAATTTCTATGTTCTACTTTTCATTAAGCAACGGTCTTGCATAAAATAAACTTTATATATATTTATATACTTATTTAAGTAAATACTCCATTATGCAAAGTTTAATTAATATCAGTGACATTTTATAATAAATTATATTGTCAATAGATTTATTTATGACAATATGATATTTTTAATTTTCTTTTGTTGTCTAGTCATTAACTAAGTAACAAATAAATAAATCAGCTTTACACTGTATCCCGCACGCAGCAGGGTAGGCAGAGGGAAGCTAGTGTTAAGACACTCCCTTCCCCACTTTCCACCGAATTCTAGAGGCGTTGCGTATTGAGTGGCGGAACTTAACGCCACGCTTTGCCTCGACACCAGAGCGAAGGAAATAATGGAAATATAAATATTTCATCTCCTCGAGAGGGGATCGAACCCACAACCAATCGATTAAACAGTCACATTCTGTGTCCCTGCGCCCCGACTGGCCTCAAAGTAGCAGTTATATTTAACAATTTAAGGTTGTTTTAACCACGATTCTTATAATAGGTATACTTTAGTATGTTGTTAGTCTGCCCTTTTTACGAGAGAATAGTGGCAGTGACTGAGCTACTTTTAGTTAGTTGCCTGTGGAAGCGGGTTCAAATCCCCACAAAATTAGCTCTTTATAGAAAGGAAGGAAAATATATAATATAGGAAAAAGTATAGAAAATAAAATAGGAAGTAATAAGATTGCGTAATTTTTCTTCTTTATTAATTGTATCAAAATTTATTAAGCAATTTAGTGCAAAGCTTGTCTTAGTACATATAAGATTTATTTAGATAAAGATTGCCATACATAAAATTAAATTACTTTATTTTGAAGTGCCCACTTATTTTTGTCCTTGTAGAAATTCAACTTACTTTCAAAATAATTGTAAAAGCTTAAGAAATTTATAACGTTTGTTATTTTTAGAAACAACTTTATTAAAAACATAAATACGATATGATTAAAATAATATAAGTATAAAATAAAAATTTTACTTTTTAATATTTTCTACTTATTTTTGTCGTGTACTGCACACATAGACTAACAAACACCTTACCCTCCTTTGCGTCTCGCAGTCGGATAAAAAAGTATATTATAAAAGATACATATTAGTGAGTTTTAATTTTTATTTCGTTACACTTTTGAAAATTAAATTAATTAAACAAAGGATATTAAAAATAAATGAATACAAGTATATAGGTACTATAAGAGTGACAGCTAATAAAGAGAATATTATCTTCTGAAAGTTGGATAACAAATAATGGGTTGGATTGCGCGGTCGCAATCGGTATGATGGCGATACAATACAGAGACCCTGAGCCACATTCGGCTCGTTAACGCACGAGCAGTGCCGCCGTCTCGACTCTTGTGGACGATATCACTTCTCTTTGTTAAGATTACTATTATATATTATTTATATTAACCCTCAAATATTATTTATTTTTTTATTAACACAATAAATAGATACGTAACTTAATAATATACGCAGTATATTTTATTTTTTAAAATTATAAATGTTATTATTTTAATACCTAGGCCAGTGGTGGCGCAAAGTGTGGCTGTAAAATCGGCTGGTAGTGGGTTCGATCCCCACTCGAGGAAATGAAATATTTATTTACATTTATATTTTTCATTTCTCCGCTCTGGTGTCGAGGCAAAGCGCGGCGTTAAGCTCCGCCACTCAACACACCATGCCTCCAGAACGTGGCGGAAAGTGGGGAACGGAGTGTCTTAACTCTAGGTTCCCTCTGCCTACCCTGCTGTGTGCGGTATACAGCGTGAAGCTGATTATTTTAATAACGGTTTACTTTAAGTGATAGGTCATAAGTTTGCACTTCTCAACTAAAATGCTCATTATGTTGTGGCTAATATTTGTCTATATTATACGAGTATAGAAATTTTAAAATATCTTTAAATAGGTTTGTTTATTTATAATTTATAACATTGTGCCGCTGAATAATTTGAATGAAATATAGCTAAATATTATTGTGTATTATGTATAGGCACTACCACCAATAAACTTTTAGGACCTGTTACTGTTAACGTTCGATTAAATGTTTCAAGTCACTTCACATTACGAGCAGTCCATATAATTTTAAATCAGATTTGCGTAATAGTTAGCGAGCTGAACCTTACAGATACCTGTTATTTGCGCTTGCAGCAAGTGACAGTAATATCGTAAGGAAGGAAATACACATATTAACCAAGTCAAATTATTATTTATCTGAAATGGATTTATAATTTTATTTTAATTAATTAATTTTATGGGTTGTTAATTTCATTGGTTGGCAAATCCGTCGTGGCACAATGGCGCAAGTGTGTGACTGTGAACACGACGGGTGTGGGTTCGATTCCCACTCGGAGGAATGAGTAGTTTAATATTTTAATTTCCTCGCTTTGGTTGCAAGGCTTTGCCTGGCTTTGCCGCGGCATTGAGTTTGCCACTCAACACATAATGCCTAGAAAATTCTGCGAAAAGTGACTTAACACTAGGTTCCCTCTGTCTATCCCGCTTTATGTAGGATACAGCGTATAATTTATATGTGCATTTCATTTTAAATTTTTTTGGTCTAACACAATTACTGAAAAATAAATACATTATCTAATGTTACAAATAAAATAATAATTATATGAGATACTAGCGGAACTGCGCAGCTTTGCCCGCTTGAACTATATGAGTATTAATTTATTATAATTTTAATGTATTTAAAAAAAAATGATTAATTATTTTAATATCTATCTATACTGTTATACATTTAATAAATTATTCGTAATTCAAAAAAACTAAGATTTTATTTCATTTTAAAATATCTTATTATTTTTAAATTGTTTGGAAAAATATGAATATTATTTGTTATTGTTACAGGGAACAATACATTTTTAATGTATTTGAAGTGATCGTTAGCACGCTTGAAACGAAGTTGCAGAGGATTGAAAATCTTGACAAGGCAGTGGAACATCTCATGAGAAGAGTAGAAGCTTTGGATTCAAGAGTCAATGACAATATTCATAAAACCGACGCCATTATATCTAAATTAGGAAATTTAGACTTTAAACTATTTAGCCAGTTAGGTCAAAGTGAAGAGGATGTTGTAACTGAAAATATCAACAAAAAAAGTGAAAATAAACTTAGTAATGCACAATTGCTCGACAAGAAGTTAGAATCTTTAGATCAAAAAGTGTCAGATATAGATTCTAAGCTAGTTGGAATAAAGACACAAATAGATACAAACTTTCTACCAGTCGATGATATTAATGCGGAAGCAAGTGAAAAGAAGCCTGTTAATCTAAATGTAATAGAAATTGCAAAAGGGCTTAATTCAGAAGTGGTAAATGAAATCACCAAAAAAGTTGATCAACTAAGATCATCAATGTCAACAGTCGATAGGAAACTTCAATTTCACATAAATCTTGTATCCGAAAATTTAGGAAAAGTCCTTTATATGATGGCAGATGTACATGCTGCTATAGTAGAGCCCGAATCTGCCTCGATAAATGTTAATAACTTATTCAAAAACCGTACAGCATCTAGCACTCCTGCTCCTGTATCTAAATCTAGCAAAATTGATAATCTTGTTAATAAAATAATTCCCATGATGAGTGTTTCGGAAAAAATGGATGAAGTCTGGGATGTGGTTGTTGGTACAAAGAGTTCAGTTGATGATCTAGTCCCTAAATCTGATGAACTTCTTACACAAACTCAACGACAAGAACGAGCAATTGGCCAAATTCATAACGACTTACGTGTGAAGACAAATCTTATTATTGAAAATTTAGACATGGTAGAGAAGCGTTTAAAAAAACAAGAAGATGATGTGGCAACTCTTGCACAGCGACCAGTTCCAGCTGAACTGCTTTTGGATCCCACAATAGACAGACTTGTGGAATATGCACCCAACAGATACAGAGTGGATGAGCCTTCAACGGACCCTATTACCACAGTTGCCTACACTACTCCTGCGACTTCAACTGCTAATAACAGGTGAACATTTTCTATATGTAAAGCTTTTGATTACTTGCGAATGTTTTTCTATTGCGACGATATATATCTAATACAAATAAGTGCGCAGCGAAGTTACTTTATATACAAATATTTTAAATTCATATATCATATTAAATGTTAATTAACATCTTCTATCTGTAATATCTATCTATTAAGGTGCATGTAAAGTCTAATAATTATATCACATTCAGCCCGAGCATCCCGAGCGTCCCGAGCAATTCGAGTACAAGTCCAACGAGTGCTACCGTGACAGTGACGCCAACAAGTACGGGCAGCAGTGCGGGTCCTACCAGCCC
The DNA here is from genome assembly GCA_013421005.1 of Heliconius erato x Heliconius himera. Taxonomy (NCBI): domain Eukaryota; kingdom Metazoa; phylum Arthropoda; class Insecta; order Lepidoptera; family Nymphalidae; genus Heliconius; species Heliconius erato x Heliconius himera. Next base: position 4,747 of record JAATLQ010032813.1, read on the forward strand.
GCGCCCCACGAGCCGTAAGGGCGGCATCATCTTCCCCAGTGTCAAGAACAAACCCATAATCGGCAACAATACCTTTGCATCGGAGATTGTCGCCAACTATAAAGATGTTAAAGTAAGTGTGAGATATAAATATCATTAAGATAAATTTATTGGCGAAAGCGATTCTAAAAATATTCTAACAATGTTTTGCCTTGCGAATACGCTGTCTTGAATTGTTATATTGGACTTAGATATAATAATAAGCAAAATTTCTTTATTTCAGCCAAAAATATGTAATTGAACTTGCTTGCGTGTTATTGTATAATTAAGCCTCTACTTTACCATTATTAACACATGTATTCAAAATATATAGACTGATTTCTACGTATTCCTGCGTATAAATATCATTAGTCACTTTGCACTACTTGAGAATTTCTATGGATCCAGTCTAAACACTTTATTTACTCTACTACATTTTATTATGGTAGTCAAAAGTCACGACAATATTATTTGTATACTTGGTCTGAATAAAATAAATAAATTAGCTTCACGCTGTATCCCGCACACAGCAGGGTAGGCAGAGGAAACCTAGTGTTAAGACACTCCGTTCCCCACTTTCTGCCGAATTCTGGAGGCATTGCGTGTTGAGTGGCAGAAACAACGCCGCGCTTGACCTCGACACCAGAGCGAAGAAATGGAAATATAAATTTAAGTAAATATTTCATCTCCTCGAGTGGGGATCGAACCCACAACCAGTCGGTTTTGCAGTCACACCTCGTGCCGCTGCGCCACGACCGGCCTCTATACTTGGTCTGGATTTATTTAATTCATAAATAACTAGTACTATATATTTAAGAAATTTATTACAATTAATATTTGCACGCATTTGCATAAAGTAAACTATAATAATTATTGATTCAAATATGCAATATTTCTACTAATACTATTGAATTTATCTATATCTGATATTAAATATAAATACGTCAAATAAGCATAAACCCACGTCGGTCGTTTCATATGAAACGGTGTTATTTTGGTCGGAATTTTAATCAATGCCGTTTCTAGTTTGGCGTACAGCGACTGTAAGCTGCACATTCCAAATCTGTTGACTGCAAGTACCTACTACAGTTACCATTTAAGTCCCCTGGTTTTGCAATAAGGAACAAAATGCAATACTCTGTATACAGATATCCATTCACTCGACCACATCCTGGTAACCACTGTAAAATGAATAATTAAAACCGAAACAACTAATTTAATACACTTGTCTATTGCCCCAATCCTCTCGCTTGCCAATCTATTGACCAACTTAATGCGTATCATATTTAGAATATTATCTGAATTCAATATCGTTATACCTATAGTATGTGTGTATTTAATGTCTATATAAATATTCTGTTTATATTATGCGTTTGGTTAATTTGTAGTATAGTTTTTAAATTATTTATATTAGTTCAAAAAACTTTTCAAGTGCAAGTTGTGGGTCAACAGGATCGTGATCTTTAAAAAAAACAAGCTAAAATTTGAAATGAACTACAAATATAAGCTTTTTAATATTTGTCTTTTTATGATATATCCACTAATAGTCTCCACGTATAAGTATCCACCAATAGAAATTTATAATTTCTATTTTTCGGATTTTTTACCTTTGTGTGTGATATAAGTTATCACTTTTCGCTAGTAGAAGAGTTTCATAATTGTAGGTTCATGGAATATGCCCTAAAGGTTTTGATTACACGACGAACTGCATACAAAATGCAGCAAAAATATATTTTTTGCGTCGAATTAGAAGCGTAATTTTTTGCCCAAGCGATCTTGCGCCAGGATAATTGATATAATTTTTTATCTTCATAATTTTTAATAACTATTTATTAGCTATGAAGATTATAAAAGACGATAAATTTTACAATTTAGCGCGGCTTTGAGTTCCACCACTCAACACACTATGCTTCCAGAATTCGGCGGAAAGTGGGCAACGGATGTGTCTTCACGGAAACGGAGTGTCTTAACATTAAAGATCGAATCTTCCCTCTGCCAACACTGCAAGATATAATGTAGCTAAAACATTGCAATCTTATTAATAAAACTGATATTATTATTTCATCGACGAAGTTTTTGCAGACCACTAGCACTGATCACTGTTTTTATTTCTGCGGAATAAGGGAATATACAAAATTATATAATCACCTGCTATAAGTATAAAAAATAGTAATTAAACAACTTTAAGCCTTTATACATATTTACATTCTTAAATGTTATACAAAATGAAAAATTATGAAAGGAACATTAGTAATTTTTAATGCCTATTCATTACACTTGACGGAGCTCGCCGATTTTTATTTATTTTTAATTTTGACAATATAGCGTATAGTTGCCTTGTGATAATTTTTTATTAATACTATATGACACTAAATCGGTCTAATCAGTAGCAGCAACAGTTCTATACTGAAGCAATCAAAGAAAAGCAAAAAAGCAAAAGTCTCAACAGTGTTCTTGACGATATAAAGAAAAAAATAATTATTAACAGAAACGACTCATCACGACGACGACGACTACGAGAGTGAAAATTATGAATATGCAATGTATAATAATTTATGTAGACTCATCCAAATGCAAAGCTCAGCTTACGCCGCGCGGACTGTACATAGTGATAAACGCATTACCTCCTTTTGCATGGCGTAGTCGGAATCGTAAAGTGCATGACAATTACTATTTATTTAGATATACAAAAATTTAAATCGATATTTTCGAGTTAAAATCCAATCAAAAAAATCCAATGAATTCTCTTGGTCATCTTATATCACTGGCGTGTTATATACAATTTTACTGAATTCCATATCGAGTTTAATATAGATATTGAAAATAGAGCCGCAAGCAGTGTGCTAAGAACTGAGCACAAGGAAAGTTGATATCGTTACGTAAATCTGGTTCGTTCTCAATACACTTATTTAGTACAAAGTTTAGTGCTTTTCGCGACTGTCAGAGTAAAAAGCCGTTCCCACCGAGAAACTGTTACCGGTGATTACAGCATTATTGTTGACATATGAAACTTACGAGTTATATATAGTTATGTGGAGTTAAGTTGTTTTGTGGCACTAAGGTTTAAAATATTAAAATTAAATCTGTTTTACATTCATAATATTTTTAATATTGTAGCTTGCCCTAAGTTACAATATTATAATAATTAGTATAATATAAATTAAGATTTATCACACAAGTAATTTAGACTGTTAGATACTTAAACTTAAAATAGATATTAAAAATATCACTAAAGATTCGTTACATAGATTTCAGGTTAAATATATTAATAAATTTGCAAAGTAACCAGTAAAATACACAAGCGCCTATAAGCCAGAAGAATGAATGTCGTGCTGAGTACCCGTCAAGTACATGTAGGACTCACCAGTTAAAAGTTGCCAAATAACAATATCACTGAAAGAAGTCATTATAATTTTATAATTATAACTAACGGCCCCCGTTTGAAATATAGGAATGTTTATATAAGAGTATTTAAGAAAAAACCGACAAGCGCGAGTCGGACTCTCCCACCAAAAGTTCAGTATCAATTTCAGAATTGTGATTGGACATACCTTATAGGTTTTGATGATGCGGCGAATGAAGTTAACAAACTTAAGTTTACGAGCATATGTTCTTATATTGTATGAAATTAACTACAAATATAAGTAAAGATTATTTCTATGAAATATTTATAAGTTTTTACTTTTCAGATTTTTTTCTTTATTTGTATTGTAAGATCTTACTTCGTTCTAAATTTCATAAGTGTAGATTTAGTGGAAGTACACTATAGATTTTGATTGCGCGGTGAACTTCACACAAATTGAAGCAAAAACGATACATAAATGCTCATCTTTTGACTGCGTTGTATTAAGCTTAATTTCTGTGCTCAAAGAAACTGTAAACCTATATATCTGATATAGGCCAGTCGTGGCGCAGAGGCACGAGGTGTGACTGTAAAACCGACTGGTTGTGGGTTCGATCCCCATTCGAGAAGATGAAATGTTTACTTAAATTTATATTTCCATTTTTTGGCTCTGGTGTCGAGGTTGAGCGCGGCATTGAGTTCTGCTACTCAACACGCAATGCCTCCAGAATTCGGCAGAAAGTTGGAACAAAGTGTCTTAAACTAGGTTCCCTCTGCCTACCCTGCTGTGTGCGGGATTGATATCTAAACGTAATCTTGAGTAAAATGGTCTTGACAGATGGACAACAAAGTGATCCTATAAGGGTTTCTTTTTTTTACAGAACCCTAAAAATGGATTTATTACTTTAGTAAATATGCATTAAATTAAAAGAAATTTAAGTATTTTGGGAAATAATTTGATTATCGTACTTAATAAAAAAATGTTTAGTTATTTCACATCTGTCTAGGTAACTGCGCGCAAACTGTAAACATAGTTTTTTCTACATAAATTCCGATTCCACAAAAATTCTTCGTTAAAACATAAATTATTTATATAATGCTCCACAAATCCCTATCTATCATTGATAAATTGCAAGCACTACGTGGCTGCTTGAGAGGGTGTCAATTAACATTGGAAAATCCTAAATCTCGGTCTTTTTTATAATCATAGAATCTCCAGTTTTTTTAATAATTATACAAATAATAATTTACAAACAATATTAAACAACAAAAAATTGAAAACTAAAGACTTAGCCAATTCAATAAATCATTTGTATAAGGTAACTGTTTTCGGAAATAGCAATTTTGTCAAACAACACTTTAAATTGACATAACTTTATTACTGTCTCAAAATGGCCTTTATGATGCTCCACAATATCCTCTATCTTTTAGTGCTAGTCCCATAATAATCTTAATCCTGGTCCGAAGGTTAGCCCGGATAAACAGAAAGACAGATAGACAAAAATGTTAAAATTGTTTAATTGTCTTTTGGTATCGTGTAAATAACTATGGTGCCTTTGAAAGTAAGAAATCCTCTTACCAACCCCCCACCCCTCCCATGCTTACGTAAGCATTGCTATATGCATTTTTATTTTAATGTATTGTTTATTTGTTGATTCATTTGCGGCAATTATAATTCTTTACATAAGAAAATAAATTTAGGATAGATTTTTAATAAATATTGTAACCAATTGACATAACATATCCAATACAACGTAACCAATATTGCGAAAAGTATCTTAAGCATTATAAGGACCAAATAAACTTCTTTTAAATTAAAAGTCTTTATTCCATTACACTGGAATCCATGATTCTTAGTTAAAATTAAAATTAAATTAAATTAGCTTCACGCTGTATCCCGCACACAGCAGGGTAGGCAGAGGGAACCTTGTGTTAAGACACTCCGTTCCCCACTTTCTGCCGAATTCTGGAGGCATTGCGTGTTGAGTGGCAGAACTCAACGCCGCGCTTAACCTCGATACCAGAGCGAAGAAATGGAAATATAAATTTAAGTAAATATTTCATCTCCTCGAGTGGGGATCGAACCCACAACCAGTCGGTTTTGCAGTCACACCTCGTGCCGCTGCGCCACGACCGGCCTCATGATTCTTAGTTATTGCTCAATATTGTGTCTCTACACACTACTCACTTTCATCCTACATTGAAATATCTACATCGTTCTCATCGAGTCCTTCAGCATTTTGTTGCTCTAAGCATACATTTTGACTTTTGCACTTTTGTACTTCTATGAGGGTACAAAACACGTGATGGTACGTGATCACCGTAGCCCACGGCCCCGTGTTAGCCCCCAAAGGAAAGGAAAGGAGATAAACGCGTTTTTTGAAAGTATCCAAGTGGTGTCGATTTGTTAACACTGCCGTAGGTAGGGCATTTCATAGTTTTGTGGCGCGTGGTAGTAAGTTCCTACGAAACTGAACAGTAGTGGAGTGCCACATATCCAGATGGTGCTAATGGTAGTTTATGACGTACTGTACAGTTAGAAAATCCCCATAACACTCCCCATGGTAAATGCGGTAAAGATCGCACAACGAGGAGATGTCCCTACGCAAAGCCAAACGGTCAATGCACGGTGTGCAATCAAATGGGTCAAGCTGATACTGAGAGGAGAACAGTACTTTATATATGACCGAACCTGGTTCGTACAGCCATATTTGTGGCTAACTTGACCTTGCCTTACAGATGATCGCCATATTTGCAGTCACGCGAAACGCTAAGGTCTAAAGTGCTGATATTGGGAGCCCCTTTAGGAGGAGTATTCTCGAAAACTGTTGACACGATAAATGAGTTTTTTTGTAATATATATGTAATGAGAGGTAAACCACTGGTTGGGCGAGCATATAGCGACAATGGCATGCCACGAGTCTGGGACTACGCCAAATGAATAAGAGAGCCGAAAGTAACACGTAAGGAGTGAGTTTTCAGAAGCATATGATCGGAGCACTAAAGAAGAGATGCCACCTGACTCGCTCGACAGTATTAACAGTTCACAAAGTGACCTCAGTAATGATTGAACATAGGAATAATACCGAGTTATCTAAAAGAAATTATTGCAAACCTCTCATTTAGTAATAGCACTGCTAAACAAATTTGCACGATCGAGAATAAAGCCGTTCAAAACGTGTACTTCTAGTTTATAAAATTGATATAATACCAATTATTTCACCAATTTTTACGTTCATTGAGTAACTAGTTATTAAGTACATGATTTTTATTTCCTCGTTCTACTGAATTCTTAATACAATAGTCCGTAGTTCCAAAAGGTTCTAAATTTTAATATTATACACGGATTTAAGTCACACAGTTTTTTAAAATCATATACGATGGTACAGCGGTGTGCAGTACTCCTTAAGTTGTCTAATATTTACTGCACGACGTGCAGGGAGCATTCAGCATAGAGTGCTAAGTCACGTCATAATATACTTTTAAACATCTAATAAGCAAATGATAAGTAGGCATATTTCATTTATTACTGGGAAAATAGGGAACGGAGTGTCTTAACACTAGGTTCTCTCTGCCTACCCTGCTGTATGCGGAATATAGGGTGAATTGTTTTTTTTTATTTTTTTAGTTTTAGGAAAACACACTCAATTTGGCTACGATAAAAATATACATATAAGCGAAACTTGTACAAACGAGTTAACAAAATATCTACACAAAATTTTCTGTCTACAATAAATTTTATTATCTTTTCAGGGTTACTCTTGTGTTGATCTGTCGAACGCCGGCATGCGAGAATCCGGTGTATACTATTTGCAGATACGAGGCACCACTTACTGGTTCCTGAAAGTGTACTGCGAACAAAACGTCGCCGACGGTGGATGGACGGTACGCAATCATGTTTATTAAAGCGACAATACTTTGTTTCTTTTAATCTATCTTTATAACGAAATTTACTATAGATACACTAACTAGCTAACAACTATAAAATACCTAAATTAAATTTAAATTAAATTAAATTAGCTTTACGCTGTATCCCGCACACAGCAGGGTAGGCAGAGGGAACCTAGTGTTAAGACACTCTGTTCCCCACTTTCTGCCGAATTCTGGAGGCATTGCGTGTTGAGTGGCAGAACTCAACGCATAAAATACCTAATTTCTTAAAAATAGATTACGAAATTTTTAATCTAACTTATTGCAAAATTTTAAATGCAATTATAAATATAAATAAATAAATAAATACAAGGTTGTCCGAAGAAAAAAAACAACTTAGAACAAAAATGTGCCAATATTTTTATCCGGATTTCGATTTCTATTATTTCAAATTAAAAGGTGCTTTTTTATCAATTATAAGTATTCTTATTATGAAAAAGTAGTTTAATAAGTGTTTAAACAACAATAGAAGTTTCATGGTCTCAAAATTAAGATAAAAATTCTTAAATTTCTTTCGACGTTCTTTAACTACGTGAACCTTTTTTTTTATTGTTGCTCCATTCCTATTAGTCATAACATGATGTAATATAGCTTAAAACCTTCTTAGCTAAATGGATGATCCTAAGTAATAAGATTTTTTCAGCTAAAACCAGTAGTCATTCCTGAGGTTCAGTCCGTCAGCGTCAATGGTCCAACGCAGACTTTTCTATAAATCTCTTTAATTATTTAAATCAATCTCGTAAGATTAAGACAGCGCTTGCAATGAAAGCAAAAAAAATTAATACCATTTTTAAAACAGATTTTGTACTTATATAAAATGCATGTTTTTTATACGTATATAATTTTCGCCTTGAACAACTCAATATATTAGTCACAACTACGTTACAAGCTTACAGCACTTTTTTTAGCTTAATGCTGTGTCCCTAGAGAGTAGCCGGGTAGCCATAGAGAACCAAGTGCCAAACGCTACGCATCTTCATACATGCCCTTCGGAGAGTCCTCATGCTCTTAATGTGACCTTTTCCAAATATCTTTGATATTGTGTTTTCGAAGGTTTGACGAGCCCAAACCACTTAAACATTCTTCATTCTTACCGTGATATCCTCGGTAGTATCTGCCATTCTATGTATTTCTTTATGGCAGCTTCGATTAGATAAACTGACGCCGTATATACTACGAAGAGATCGCATCTTCAAAGCATTCGTTTTTCTTTCATTCTTCTCATATAATTCAAATTAACACTGCAAACATGGAGCTGTGCGGACGATTATCAATCCACCATGTTATCAATGCAACGAAGGCACCGTTACTTCTTTCCATATCCATTTCATATCTTCCATCTCTACTAAACATACTTCCGAGATGTACCACTTCATTTACTTCTCCTAATATCTTACCGTTTACGCTGATCTTGTATTCCGTCCTTTCTTCATTTTTTTCAAATACCAGAACTTTCACTCACTTCTTTCAGAGTGGTAACAAATGCCTGGAACTCGCACTCTGTTGATACTCTTATTTATATATAAAAATACAAAATAATAATAATATAAAATGTAATGCAGGTAATTCATCGTCGTGATGACTATGGGATACCAGCGGAAAATTTCAATAGAGACTGGAGTGACTACAAAAACGGATTTGGTGACCCCAGCAAAGAATTCTGGTTGGGCAATGAGAACATTTATATGTTGACAAATAATGATGACTATATGTTAAGAGTTGAGCTGGAAGACTTTGATGGCAATAAAAGGTATAAAAAAAATATCGTAGTTACTACAAATGTGTATATCTCATCATGTTATATTTTAGTTAATATTATAATTTGTAAAATATAGACCTACGGGTAAATTATTTAAAGCTTAAACTTCATTCATTTGTATAATTTTACCATGGCGCAAAAAGAGAGGTTTTATAAATTTGACGAGTCTGTCTGTCTGTAGCTCCTGAATTAAGGAACCGATTTGAGTGTGGTTTTGTTTATCTAAAACCTTATTCATCGCGATGATTCTTAGCTATGTTTTATGAAAATCTGAAAAGTAAATTAAGAGCTACAAGTACTTTGCCAAGACGAAGTAGTGATATGATTGGTCAGGGATTTTCAAAATTTTACATTTTGCTAGTTTAAATTTTTACGCTACCTTCACTTATGTACTTGTTGCTAATGATCTGTGCTAAAGGTAGGTATAAATTTTCCAATGTCTTATTTATATATCTTTCTTCCTACCTAATTCATATTATTTGTAGAAAATGTATACAAGCTTAATACACAGAAAGAAAAATCCTCTCTTTATATATTTTAATAAAAAAATCTTCTTATTTAGGTATGCACAGTATTCGCACTTCAAAATATATTCAGAAGCGGAATACTACAAATTGGAAATAGATGGATACGAAGGCAACGCAGGCGACTCTTTGAATGACCCTTGGTACGGGTCTAACAATAGTCCTTTTTCAACTTATAACAGGTAATGGAATCTACTATTTTATTTATTTAAAAAAAAAATGACAACAATACAATATATACAGGTATACTCAGACGATGCTTTGATTTGTTTAAGTTATACTAAGGGAATTATTTAAAACAAGATACAAATCGACTGCTAAATTATGCCTATGTACACAAAACTAAACAAAAGTATTTAAAATCCGTTATTTTTGAAGTCGGCGCTGCGGTGCCAGCCAAAGAAAAAATAATATTAATAAAAAGTAACCACTGATGGCACGAAAGAAGACTAAATAATTATTTAAAAAATTATACCAAATTAGCACCGGCTCCAAAAAACAAGATTTTTGTTTAAAAGCTTTTGTATATAGATCAATTTTTATTTTTCGTCGGTTATGGCATGATACAGATAAAAAAAATGTTTACCACTCGCGAGGGTAAACATTTTTTTTAACTTCATTATCCCGCATAAAGCAGGTTAGGCAGAGGTAATCTAGTGTTAAGAGTTACACCCACTCCGTTCACGACTTCATGTTGAATGACTGAAGTCAGATCCCGCTTTGTCTTGTTACAAGCGCAAAAATATTCATTAAAATATATACATTATATTATGATTACAGAGACAACGACAGATCGTCGTTGAACTGCGCGTCTATGTTAAAAGGCGGTTGGTGGTGGAAATCATGTGGACGCGGTTTAAACGGTCTATATCTGCACGACCCTCAAGATCTTACAGCACGACAAGGTATATTCAGTTTACAGAGACACATTTTGCACACTGTTCCCGCAAGCCGGTTCACAAACTAAAAAAAGTACACTTGAATGCAGAGCGAACCTAGTGTTAAGACACTCCGTTCCCCACTTTCTGCCGAATTCTGGAGGCATTGCGTGTTGAGTGGCAGAACTCAACGCCGCGCTTAGCCTCGACACCAGAGCGAAGAAATGGAAACATACAAACATAATCCAGTGGGGATCGAACCCACGACCAACAACCAGCGTTCACAGTCACACACTCGTTGTCCCTGCGCCACGACTTGCCTCATATTTATCTGTTTATACTAATATCATAACAATTGTTTTGTTTTATAGGTATAGTGTGGTTCCGCTGGCGTGGCTGGGACTATACACTAAAAAGAGCTTCTATGATGATCAAACCTAAGGGACTGCAGCCAAACACATGAAAATAAAGGAACAACTTCTACAATTTAATCTTATTTGGCCTCTGTTCAATTGTTACGTGGATTTTGGACATAAAAAACTTATGAATAATATAACAGTATTCACTTTTTTTTATCAGCAAAAAGATTTAAATAATAAGCACTGAATATTTCACAAAATAACATTCGCAGATATTTTAACAATTGGTACAATCGTATGCATATTACAATAAATAAAGAAAAAATAATGAAGATTCAAATCCGTTCTACATAACCATTAGATCTTAACGTTTAAAATAACTTAACTTTTACACTTTAATAATTATTTACCAACGAGTTATAGCTGTCTTAGCTTCTTGTGCTATAT
>JAATLQ010032813.1:16014-31541 GCA_013421005.1 Heliconius erato x Heliconius himera
CGGTATAAAATCCGCATTGTCATTATTTGTAAATATTTGAAAATCATTAATTGTCAAGATTTCACCAAAATGTGTCTTCGTCATTATTAATAAGTAATAATAATATTTCTTTTCTGTACATAAAAGTTTGTTTGTAACCATTCATATCTCCGTCGATGTGCCACTCAATTCAAATTCATTAATTTATTATTCATTATATAATATAAACCGAATCATTAAACTTTCTTTTAATTAGCTTTATAATTTTAGATAATAGGATAAAATTAAGTTGTAAATAATTATAAAATATAAATTGATTGATCAAATCAAACTAGATAACAGTTGAGCTGTTATTATTCGTGACAGTATTGGGTCCCTTGTAACGGAGTCTATCTACAATATAATAATTATTAAATTACATTTCACGTCAAATCTTTCCGTAAAAAATATATATGTATATATATTGGAATAAATGTTATATTTTACGATTGTGTACCTGATTTTATATCTGGCAAAGACAATACAATTAACTGCTTAGGATTTTAAAGTTAACATTGAAACAGAAAAATATTTGATGATTAAATTTCCACATGAGCCTTATGTCATCTGCTAGATATAATCAGTTTTATAATATTTTAATGGAGTTATAGATGTTATTTGTACTTTTATGTCGTATATTTTTTTACATTTATAAAAACAAAGTACCTTTTTGAATAACATAATTGAAGTTATTATTCTACATGTATTTTATAATGATAATATATTATGTATTTAAAATAATTTATGTTTTATTATACACTGTAGCAATTGTTACGTTTAATTAACCTAAATAAATCTGAACGTATAAATAAGTTTGAAGGGTTTGGCTGTAATTTCTGTGAAGAAAAAGCTGCGTTTTCATTTATATGTCTTTCTTTCTATTTGACCATTAGCGTATTTAGTAATATTTTCTTTTTTCGGCTTGGCTTAAGCTTTAAACAGATATATTCGTCTAAATGTTGTTTTTTTTTAATTTTTCCGGGGCAAATTATGTTGTAAGTAAAATTTCTGGGGTGGGCACCAGCTACTCTGTGGTGGGCACAGCCAACCCAGCTCCGGCCTTTCCTACGTCAATGTATTTGACCAAGCTAATCTGTTATCACCACTTTAAATAAAACCACAGTGTTAACTACTCTATAAAAGCCTAATACAATTTTAAAAAAGTCCTAAAAAATAAATGATGATGAAAAATAAAATGAATGATTTTTTTTTCAAACAAAATAAATAATAAAATTATCGTTATAAAATAAAACGCCATTTGTCAAGAACGACACACGCAGCCAAACCTATCAAAGGGAAACCACCCCATACGCCTCATTCCGAAATCGAGTAGCAGGTATTGGCGGTAAAGTTCACAGTTTTTTAACCTTTATTAGTATTCTGGTAGTAGTATGTGTTTACGTATCTATGTGTAACTGTGTCACACGAAATATAGGTATGGATAAACATCGTAAAATAATATAAAAAACCTACATCTAATCTGTTGAAGTATCTTGATTTATTTCTTTAGGTATGGGTTTAAAATATTTTACCCTATATCCTGTTCCCGTAAGAGGAGCACTGACGCTTCCACCCTGTTTAGGGACTTTAAAAGATATTTAAAATAGTTAGGTCTTCTATCATCAGCTCATTAATTGTCATCAGATGATGACTACAAGAAGCAAATATGTATGTGATTATTTGTTTTCCTGGATTTCAAGGGATTTAATTGTTGGTGATGAGATCAATACCTTTCACATTATTCTCATTACCACTAAGTTTTATCTTTCGTTTTGGAAACGTAGTACTCTAGATGACTGTTCCGAAGCAGTTACATGAACTTAACACTTCCTCTTCGTCTGGAACAAATTGAGTCACGCCAAGTTGAAAACAATTTTGTTCCGACTATCTTTTCAAATTCAAAGTAAGCTGTACAGGCTCCTACCATTCCTTTCTTAATTATTATGAAATTTGCTAAATGTTATTTTTCTTAAGAATTTTGAAATTCTATTTTTCTTCTTATTTGTTCTAGAGTAAATTTAAACTGTTATAGCTATAAGCTGTTTATCACTTTAGTTTTTCCAGGCTTTACTAGTCACAGTGACCTGATGGAGCTTATCTTTAATGAACAAATAATTTTGTAAGTTGTTTTGTAAATTTTTGTATAGAATGAAAACTTTTTTTTGGAGGAGGACTCCCCAAGAACCTATATGCATGAGAACGCAATAAGAAAAAGTAAATTCAATTTTAAACAGCTGGAATGTTCCAAAGCCAATTGGAACACGTTGCGATGTGTCGCAGTTGACAGACAACTACCGGAGAGTCCTTTTTATTTAAAAACACTCTCGGGCTCTGCATTCTCAATCAATCCAATCTTGTTAAAACATGTTATATTTTGGGGATTAGATAAAAAAAATGTCAAATAAATTGAACATGAATTTGCCATAAAATATTATTATTTTATAAAATATTGTTTAACAAACATTAAGATAAAAAAATCGATTGGAATGATCGTCACAAAAATATCCGACTTAGGATTGCGACTGAAGCATTATGGTTCCAAAAGCCATCGAGAAGCAGGGAGCGCCCTGACTCGTATGTTCTTGTAGGTGAACATCAGGTTCACGATGGTTGGCATATGAAATACTTAAGGATCACATTAGACAGTCGCTGGGGCTTTGAAGAACACTTTCACCACCTAGACCCTCGGATAGCCAAAGTAGAGGGTTTGCACAGACTACTGTCTAATGTTGATGGACCAACAGAGGAAATTCGTTTGCTTTATGCTGGTGTTGTTCGATAAGTATCAATTCGGCGATGTAAGACCTAAATTTATAGCCTACAGGGCAGAGTGGCCATCAGGATCGTACGTGGTTACCGTACAATATCTTATGAGGCAACGACCTTACTGTAGATATTTTGAAATCTATGAATGCGAGAATATACAAACGGATCCGAGAGATAGCTGGATGTTCAACCCTAAGCACGTTTGATATCAAACGACGGTAAAATAATGTTGCTTTCGTGACGTGGCGCTTTGCGAAGAACGTTATACTCGCAAGCGTGTCGTTCAAGCAAGATTTCCTTCCTTCGAGGCTTGGATGAGACGAAAACGCCGAGTTACGTACCATCTTACACAGATAATCCTCGGACATGGTTGCTTCGGTGATTATTTGTTTAAGATTGGACGTCAGATAGCGGCGATTTGCATTCACTGCGACAAGGACACTGATATTGCCCTTTACCTACACCTTTGAAACGTGTCCCGCCTGGACACGGAAATGCGGGCCCTAGTTCAGGAAGTCAGGCGTAATCTCTCCCTTCCCGTAGTTATAAGACAAATATTAAGCAACAAATCAGCGTAGACAGCCATAGTCGGCTTATGTGAGACTTCCGCTTCTGTGAGAGGTCATGTCACAAAAAGAGGCTGCTGGGCGAGATCGGGAGTGGCCTGATCCATCTCTTCAGAGTAGACAGTGTTGCCGTGTTCGTGTGCTTGACAATCGTCTAGTTCTTCCAAATCAGATAAATTCGTTTTTTAGCTTTGGCCATAGGTCAATGTGGGGAATCTGCGCATCTTATTTATCTTATAGAATGGTTCATAGTTGACAGACGAGTACGTCAGAACAAGGGATAATTTTAAAATATAAGCAGGCTCCGTAGACGAGCGCGTCATCTGAGGAGGGCTACGGACGCTGTTGTACCAATTTCCCGGATTCTTCCACTTTCACACATTGTGCCACTACAGAAACCGCAGTGGAATTAGTGGGTAAAAATTCTACATAATCTGGTCGAAGAATACAAACTTCAAGCATAATATTTTGTTATCTGTTATGCTTTGTTGTTTTGTATAATACACATTATACATTGTATTTATAGTCTGTGCTTTCTAGTTTCTAATTTTCTATTGTTGCCGAACCAATAATTGCCATTTGTATTGTGCATTAACGGTTTGTTGCAACATCAAGACTACTGCAGAATATTGATCAGAATAAATAAGCGAAGTAATTCATTTATTGTAAGTTATAAAATTAATTGGCAAGACATTATAACTATTCCTTTTAATCGTATATCCTTGTATTTCCTTCACATGTTCATGTGCATGTTGTTTGTTGCAAGTGTCATTTTTGTTTTGTGATCTTTAGTGAAATTTTTGGTAAAAGTTAGATTTTTTTTATTACAATCCAGAGTGTTAAGCAATTACGGTAAATAACTTAATTTAAATAAATTATTCTTCGTATTTTGTTAAGAGGTAGAATTTTATAGCCCTTTTCCATATTATGTGCAGTCGATGAGCTGTAGATATGATCAAAATGGCCGCCAGCCACCGATGTCGAGACAGCTACAGAACTCATCAGATATCGAATCTCAAAATGAAAATTTAACTCAGACTGGAGATAAAAAAGATATATGTCGAAATTTTATTTGGGGCGCCTGCAATAAAAATACTCTATGTAAATTTCGTCATGATCTGGATTTTGAGGAAATGAAAAAGGTTTTAAAATTTTGTCACGATTATCAAAATCAACCTGGATGTACACGTGAAAATTGTACCTATCTACACACAACAAAAGAGGAAGAAAGTTTATTTTTTGCGACGGGACAACTACCGAGAGTACTTGCTGAGAGACACGCCAACATGTCAGCCACAGTTGCTGAAACTATACCGCAAATAGCTTTATTTATACAAGAATCGCTCGTAGGGCATCCCCCTCCGCCTCCACCACCTCCAGCGCCAGTAAGTGCGCCGCCATCTCCCGCGCCGTTGCCTGCTTTGGTACCAGTAAAACGACAGACTCCAAATATGGTTCCCATTCAACAATTACTACCGCCTCCTCCGCCACCGACAGTTCCTTCAACTGTAGCAACATCACAGCTACGAGGATCAGTATTCACAGGTAATTACGTTGTCTTAATGATCATATAAAAGTTTTAACCTTGTGTGAAAGTAACAGGTTTTCAGGATTCATTTTTTATTTGCATACTTCAGTACATAGTAGTTTATATTAGCTACATACAGTTTAAAAAACACATGATTTTAGGTTTATATAAAACATACCATAATTATTAGTTACAGTACCACCATCTCAAAACAGTGTAGTGTATGCAGAAACTCAACCACCACTGACAGTTCTCCCCAGGTAAATAAAACTCTTACCTTTAACTAATTAAAATCAAAAATTAAATCAGCTTCATCCTGTTTTCCGCCCACAGCAGGGTAGGCATAGGGAACCTAATCTTAAGACACTCCCTTCCCCACTTTGTCGAATTCTGGAGGCATTGCGTGTCGAGTAGCAGAACTCACCGCCACACTTTTGCCTTGAAACCAGACTGAATAAACAAAAAAAAATCATTTCCTAGAGCGGGGATCCCTATACAGTCACACTGGCCTCACCTTTATCTATATTGGTATTAATAAATAAAATATTCAAATATACCAGTATAGTAAAAGGTAAGATCCTGACTATGAAAAATTATTCTAGACTTCTGAATATGTGACATGATTTTTTAGGTTTGATGCTAGTCGCCCGCCTCCGCCAATACCTACACATGCTCATACTAAAAATGGCTCTCTTAAAAGAGCATCTTCAACTGAGAGTGAAGGTAAGAGAATTTTTGTTGCACTAAATAAATTCATAGGAATGTGGAATTTTCAACATTTAGACAAGTGTTAACAGTTAGATAAATGACATACACACCCATTCTTTTAATGCTAAGCGATATAAGAAAATGAAGTTGATAAGTTAAGAAAAAAAAATATAGCTAAGGAAAAATAACAATAGCTTTAGCGAATACAAAATTTAAAAAAAAATGTTTACAACAGATGTGCAGTTGTATTTTTTTAAAAAATATTATTTTATATTTGCTTGAAGAATATAAATAAATTATGCATTTGCTAATTATAAGATGAATAAAGAGTAAATAAGGAAGTTCCAACATTTAAAATTATGTTAGTCATCTTATTGCATTCCTATATTTTTTTTTTTATTGATATGTTTTCCGTGTCTTTTTTGTGTAGATATTTATAAATATGTTTTGTATATAAAGTAATATTTAAAATTTATATTCTATATGAATATGTTAAACATTATTTCCATATGACTTGTGAATGTAAATATTACACATTTATTTCATGTTAAATAGAAATTTATTTAGTTTTTTTATATGTAAATCTTTAAATGTATATTGTTCTAATAAAATTACCTTGTGTTACTATAGCTAACAACTTCATATTTTATAGTTAAACTCAAGCAATTATTAATTTTATTATTTTATAGAAATAAAGTAATATTTTTTTATAATTACATAATTTAATAGTGTAGTATGCATTGGTGAACAACTGCCTTTTTTTAAATATTTTTGTATGAAAGTATTTTTTAAATGTTTAAAATTCATATAATTGCTTGGATAAGTAACCAATTGGCTTATAAGCCATGTATAGCCATATTCAAGTAGCTTATATGCAAATGCTTCTATACTTAAAAAATATTTTATCTTTTAAGAAAAAAAAGCCTTTGTGCTACTAATTTGAAATTTTTTAAATCAGTTTAAAAAATTTTTTTACTTGTAATCTTTCTAATGTAAAATATATTTTTAATATTCATCTAAAAGATATTTTTCAAAATTTAATTATACAATGCAAGTGAAACATATAACATTTTTAACCTCCTAGGAGGGAAGTACATATAAGTTAAAAAATATTATTTGGTAAACTGATTATAAATCAATATTTATTAGGAAATTAATTTACCCTATAACTTCTTTTCTCCTTTCCTAGTCCTTCCTGTCTTTTAAATATTATTTTATATACATACATTTTATCTATTAAAATTATTGCTACTGCTTCATAACATTGTTCACATGATTGTCCAATTAATGAGAATACCAGAAATCACGGAAAGCATACTTAAGTTTGTGCTTGTTTCATCCAAATTAATTTGTGATTTATATGACCTGTTGTGTATGGCTTTGGCGATCTTTGATTTTGGTCCTCAGGACAACCTTGTAAAATCATGAAGAGAGACGAAAACAAAGACGCAGTTGTTCACTGTGAACAGTGCGTGCAACGCGAGATAAGGTTAAGTAACATACCAAACATTCTTCTTTATTATTTGAAACTATATGTTTTGTAAGTTCCTTTTTATATTAGCTTTATTATTGAACACATTTATACATCTGTGGGAGTATTTTGTGTAATGCAAAGCGCGTCACGAAACAAAAGTATTTTTATGTTAGCGAATTTTTAGAATTAATCTTTTCAGTATTCTGTTCAAAAGTGCTATAGCTTTTAAAATCTAATATATAAGAAGCTTCTAATGATTCCCAACAAAGTTATCCCAACTCGCGTTTCTGGCTCCGAGTCATATTAATAATATACTGAAGCTTTGCGAAGAGGTACACAATATAAATTTAAATTTAACAATCACTATATGAAACAAAAATACCTACAACTTGATAGTTTGCTTAAGTAAAGAGTATAATAATTAATAAACTCAAAAGTTCAGATTGATGATATTCTTATAGTCGCTTCACAGTATTAATATACAAAAAACAATTAAGTTAAAATAAAACAATATATTATTAGGTCAAGCTTAGTATTCTATTCAATAATGATAATGTTTGGAATTAAATTATTTTGATGCGCACTTGGGAAGTTGATGATTGTTACACAAAATCAAATCAGCTTCATGCTGTATCCAACACACAGTAGGGTAGGTAGGGGGAGGACCTAGTGTTGATACTCCGTTCCCCATTTTGGCATTGCTTGTTGAGTGGCGCACTCAATGCCGCGCTTTGCCTCGACACAAGAGCTAAGAAATGGTAATATAAATATTTCATTTCCACGAGCGGGGATCGAACCCCCAACCAGTCGCATTGTTAGTCACACATTGTGCCCCTACGCCACGACTGGCTTTGATGACGTTGGTGATTATTACACATTTATAGTAATTTATATTTTGGAAAGAACAACTGTTGAGTTTATTGCCAGCTCTCCCCGCAAGGATAGCCTTCCTAGCTTTAGTAATGGCCTAATTGAATAAATAATATTTTAATTATGAATGTGCAGAGTGAGGTTAGATTATTGTCGAGATACGTGAATCAGCTTCACGCTGTATCTCGCACACAGCAGGGTAGGCAGAGGGAACCTAGTGTTAAGACACTCCGTTCCCCACTTTCCGCCGAGTTCTGAAGGCATTGTGTGTTGAGTGGCGGAACTCAGCGCCGCACTTTGCCTCGACACCAGAGCGACGAAATGAAGATATAAATGTGAATAAATATTTCACTTCTTCGAGTGGGGATCGAACTCACAAACAGTCAATTTTACAGTCACACTTTCTGCCTCTGCGCCACGACTGGCCTCAAGTAATTATAGAAAACCACTTAAAAATAATTCTGGTTAATTTGTGACTTATAAAAAAAATACTTTGAATTTTCACGTGATCGTAACTGCGCGGCGATTTCAGTGTTATCACATCGTCGATCGTCTTACCACTACAATAAATTATTAAAATGATTTCACCAGGTACCCCACGTACATTATTTATAAACAAAATGAAGATCATATTTTCAATACAATTTTATAATTTTAGAGTGGAATCCTTAAGAGATAAAATAACACGATTACAAAGAGATGAAGAATATGAAGCGCTTGCTTTCAAACAAATGTTGCTAGAATACCAGAATAGAGAAGACTTACTGAGATCCCTTGTTAATCAAGATTTATATAATCTAATAGATGAGTATATAGAGGTATTTATATTTTTTTATTTATGTATAAATTTAATGACGCCTGTCGTGATACAGAAGCACAAGTGTGTGACTGTAAACGCGACGGGTTGTGGGTTCGATTCCCACTCGAGGAATCGTTTTTTCGCTCCGATGTGGAGGCAAAGCGCGGCGTTGAGCTCCGCTACTCAATACGCAATGCCTCCAGAATTGAAATGCAGAGAGTGGAGAGTGGAGTCTTAACACTACTAGGCTCTCTCTGCCGTCCCAGCTACATGGGATACAGCGTGAAGGTTAAAAAAATATATAATATTTTTATAGGAGGAACAGAATTGCACATTGCATTGTTTTAAGGCCCTGCCAGACACCTCTGAACGGGTGGTGGGTACGGGGCTTATTAGTGTTTGGCAATTGATAACATCATTTTTAATACTATTCTTGAAAAAATATAATAAAATTGAGCTTTATAATTTAGCAAAACTTAACTACTATGTTTTGTCATAGAAATGCCAAAGTAACAAACCAAACTCAAACACTCAACTCAAAAGATAATGTACATTTAAGCTTCTGAGATTAACCCACCCAAAGTTTTTTTATTAATTTATATTAAAATATTTTGAATATATATTTAAACATTTTTTTAAAAGATTTAATTCTAAAGTAGTGTTTTATAACAACCCTTCATTTCTATTTTTTTTTACATAGCAAAGTGTATCAAACTTGGAGGCCCATGATGTCCTGGCGCAATTTAGTCAATCTTGTGCAATGCTCCCTGTAAGTTTGACACAGTTTTATATAATAAATTATAATGTAATGTCTGGTATACTAAATAAAGTATAAGTTTTAGTTCATGAGTCATTGCATTTTCCTATATAAATCATTGATAATGGCAACATTGTTTACCTTGCCTGCTGTGTGCAGGGTCCCATTTTCTGCTGAATTCTGTATTGAGCAGTAGAGCTCAACGCCGCACTTTGCCTCGACACCAGAACAAAATTAAAATATTTTATTTGCCCGAATGGGGATCGAACCCACAACCAATCGTGTTAACACCAACCGCATACTTGTGCCCCTGCACCATGACTAACTTCGAATGTGGAAAATATGATAGTAAAATCAAACTTTATTTTACTGCAAACTGTATTATCTAAATTTTCTACTTTTAGGGTATGTCTGCAGTCCCCAAACAATTTCTGATTCAACTTATTGATTACATATTTGGAGGTAGCAGTTTTAAATCGGTAAGTTTATTGCATAATCTTGTGAAGACTTACGAAGTCTACAAATTATTACAGAATTTAATTCTAAAGGTTACTAAAGTTTCTTTATATAATTATAATAATATTTGCTCTGTTGATATTCAGGTGCCGTCGTCAACATTCAGGCTGGACGAGACGCTGACTACGTCACGACGCACCAACACTGCACCTAAGACCGATGTACTGCAAGCCTTTCTGGACATATTAAAACAATGTTAGTAGACATGCACCCATATAGTAATATCTCTGCAAATAATCAATACTACATCGAACTTCCTTAAAATTATTGAAACCCTACCTTAAGGTCAATTAATTATTTTCGTATCCCCACTCTGGTTCAGAAATACTACGATGATAAAGTGAAGCTTTTGGTTCCACCAGTCAACTCGCAATGTCGGTAGCCAAATGCCAAAAGTATAGACTATAAAACTGACCAGGTTCTCATCTTCATTCTTCTGAGTCACACTTAAAGTGTATTCTTAATATATGTACACTTCTTAAATTTTTGTTTATTATATATATATATATATATATATATATATATTAAAATATTCTCTTTTATACTACTTAGCAAACGCAGCAGAACAGGGGTCTGCAAGTGATTTCGCATCAGATATACTAAAACACGCGAACCACAACAGCAACACAAATGGATGCCATCACCTAACTAACGGGCTAAAACTGAACCCTCAAATGCGGACGGCGCCGCCACCCACGTACCAGTACGCGGGAGCTCCCCCTCCCCCCGCCACCCCCGCGCCCGCTTCCGCCGCCCCTGCCAGGATGTACTACCCCCCGCCGTACCAACCACCCAGCGGTATGTATATGCGATAGCAGCCTGACTAGATGTATATATCCAGTATATTACGATAGTAAAAAGAAAAATTCTTTTTACCACTTGGATACAAAGAATGACGATTATCAAATGCTGGATTATTTTTTTCTGTGAATATAAAAATATAATTTTAAATTTGTTTCATTTCACATATTGCATGTAGTAGACGTAGTAATTTGTTAAGATAATGAATAATTTCCAGTGAGCGTGCCGCCGCCGTCCGCGCCGCTGCCCGCGGGCCCCGCCTACCTCGCCGGCCTACCGCGCTACCCGCCGGGGCTCTACCGGCAGCAACAATAGCATTGTGGTAATAATCCAATTACAATTATATTAATAATATTTTACTCTGGGCATATAATATTTTGCTTTTAGGAACAGTTGAGTTTCACATTACATATTTAAATCAATAAATGTCACAAATATTCTTCTTTGTAGAATCTCAGTCTGTGAGCGTGGTTCGTGTCAACAGGAGCGCTGTGCGAGCCGCCTCTAATACGATATCGTCGGCAACAAAGAGTCGGACGGTTTACAAAATGAGGTGTGTCTGGCATTTTGAACACGATGTTCACGTTGTTCCTGAATGAATAATATTTCTCGCATAATATTCCAGAACAAAGATACTGTGAGTGAAGTGAAACGAATTTACATAAAAAATAAACAAAAACTCAAAATTGTGTTGTGTATTAAATATTATGTATTTAAGTACATAGTAATAGATATAAGTAAAAAAATATTACTGAAACTCTTTTTGGAGTTCTGAATACTATAGTATCACTAGACTATTATCACTTCAACTTTTTAATATGTAGCTGATAATTAACTAACTGAATGTGCCTTTATTTAATATAAAATTTACTTTTATTAAATTGCTTTTAAATTTTGACAGAATTTTTTTGTTAATTATTTTATCTTAAATAATTAAGTTTGATACAATATAGTACCTGTGAACCGTTCAATGCACAAATTGATTAACTTTTCTTAGAATAGAGAAAATAATAATGTTATTTACTTTTATTTAGCGATTTTCCATAAAAAACAGGTAGTTACCTATGTTATTTTATATTATTATTTGTTTTTATTTGTCAGTGTTTTGCAAATCCACATTAATTTAAAATTTACTAATGTAAATTTTAACAGTATAACTTTATTTTTTTACACCACTAACAATTTCATATAACTAATAGTTGAAATACAAATACGATCTGAAAATGAGGATGGAAAATCATGCATTAGCAGTATACAGTTAATGAAAATGTGCCCTGAAATTCACTGTTCAAAAGAAAATTGTTGTTTATTGTCTGGGGAAGATTTTATTATTAATAATAACCCATGACACCACAGTGCTTTTACACAGTTTTTTTTTAATAATTATGCTACACAAGCACATGGGTTACTCAATATGTGCAATGAACAGAATATAGTTCTTATTTAAATATTTTTAGTCAATGTATAATTTATCTGTATATGGTGGGATATCCATTTAAGAATAATAAAATGTATTTCACTGATTTCTGTTATGTATTAAGTATATTTACAATATAAGAGGAATATAATTTTATTATTCATGCTTTTGTAATAATACAATAAATCTTTTTGTAAATATTTTTAATGGACGCATTTCTTGATATGTACTCTTTTATAGTGTGGGGTAAATAAGAAAGCAACTATTAATAGATAATATATAATGCTGACAATCTATCTGATAAATAGTTAATTAGTATTTTTGGTGCATATATTGTCTACAGATAAGTAAATTTCATGATAAAAGTAATGTTTAAAACAATGATGTATTGTTGTCATTATAGAGAAAATATGTGTATTTTTTTTATTTCATTCTTATAATGCTATTTTACTACAGGACAATGTCTGCCGTAGTTGTCAGATATATAATATCTATCAATAGTTAAAGTAATGCAAGAAAAAATATCATTTTTTCATATGGTGTTCTCCATGATATCATCATAACTGACATACTTGTCGGGGCCATCACATTACAGAGAGAGGAGGCTACGAGAAATGTCTAGCACTTGATCTGAATAATACTTAGGCATCACATTCTTATTTTTACCCGACCCGTAAAAAAGGTGCTACTTAAACTAATTGAACGCAATTCGGAAGTTTATTTGTCTATTACAGTGCATATATGCTGTAGTTACTCCACTTATCGGGTCCAATATTACAAATCATCCAGGATATCGTTAAAACAGTACAATTTAATACATATTTATAGTATTAACGTAACTTTTAGGACAGAATTTCTGTCTTCTGTAAAATATCTATATTTGCATTTCGAAGGTCCGTCGATGCATAAATAGAATCAAATACAAGTTTTTATCCAGAAATAATCTTGTAATAATATTTAGAAAATGTTTTTCATATGAAGTTGAATCAATTTAAGTGATATATTTTTTTATTTGTACATAACAATAATTAAAAGTACTGCACACCTGGGTTTTATTGTTTTATTTAAGCATTTGTCAGGCTAAAAAAAATCATTTATATGGCATGGCAAGAACAGTCATATTTATTACTAGCGGCCTATTCGCGGCTTCGCCCGCGTACTACCAATATAATTTATTGTGCTACATTTGCCATAAGATTAATTATATAATTTATACATTTAATAATTTTTCATAATTTTGAGATAGTGCAAGCACTACGTCGCTGCTTGCTAGGACGAAATCGGCGGCAAGGGCGCCCCTCGCGGGACTCGAGCCTAGTCTTGCGGCCATTAACAGAGCGTTGAATTATTTTAATTTTACATTTTTCCAAAAAGTTCCCGATCAAATTACGTGCTATAAAAGCCATGTTTAAAATGTATGAAGTATCCCTTTACGATTTTCAATTATTTTTATCACAAAATGCATTATTGTCACTTATTTATAATAAATTAATGTTGGATATTAGTGTATAAGTTAAAATTAATGTTTTACGGGTGGGAATTTTCTTCACTTTGCCTGTTCATGGACAATCGAAGTGGGAAATAATTTCCCTTTGCCCGATCTATAAATTTAAATCGATTAGTTTTTTATCCTGACCACTTTTGAATTTATTTTTTTTCTTCAATAAATATGCACAATATTATTTACATAGAAGTGAGGTGAAGTGTCAGTGTACCCGCAAGCAGGCACGAATAAAGGATCCGATAAAAAATAAAAACTAAAGATGTTCATTCTAAAAAATAGTCAGATGTTTAAAATAATCTTGCGGATATAACTAAAATTATTAAAAGACATGATCTAAACCAATGGAAATGCTACTAATGCTACCAATTTTTTCCCAAATACTAATCAGTCACAACTGCCTCCCATAAACGTTTTGCCAATTTTGGTCAACTGTGTGCGGATGCGTTTTCCTTAAGGGTGACCTCGTATATTTAACATTCTAGCGAGTCGTTCGCGGATTCGCCCGCTTAAACTACTGAATTATTTACTTAATACACTGAATTACGTTCGTGTTTTAATATACCTATAATGTATGTTTGCACCGCACTTAAGATTTCTAATGTAAAAAATATTAAAACCTTAGATTGCATTTTCGTAATTCGAGATCCCATTGCTAAAATCTGTAGGGGTCAGTAATTCTAATGAAACTTATATTTAAGAATGATACATGATAGTAGAATAGATTACACTAGGGTTGCCTTACGCCCAATATTAATAAACTATCTCCAACGTCAATCTTAGATTGTTTCATATATCTATCCAATCTAGAGATTGGAGATAGGTTATTAATATTGGGCGTAAAAGAATCCTGCCGCTTTCACCTTAAATTAATGTTTTTCGTAACTCGTTTTTGGAGTTAATATTTGCACTCATGTGTTTTTTTAATGTATTATGTATCAAATTAAAGCTTATTTTTTTTCATCACTAAAAACATGGTTGCCTGGAAAAATAACTGCCGCAAGCAAAGTTTGCCATCATTTGAAATATTTTATTCCGATTCTGGTTGACTGAGAACAGGCGATGAGATGCGCGGTTTGCCTTATGTTTTAAAGTAAAATATAATATAATAGAAGGTCAATCTTAAAAATAATGTTAATTCTAGCTGTTCACATGTTAAATGGTGATTTTAATAATATTAAGTAAATATAAAAAAAACTATTTAACATGAAATCATCCTTATTTTTCCAGTGAAATAATGAATCCATGATATTAAGTCTTTCCTAAATCTGTTTTCTAAATACTAATACTCATTTAAATTATCATTTTAAAACTACTAAATTGTCTAATTAAATAAATGTTTGCAAATATCGATCTATTATAAGGTATTAATTACAAGGTAAGGTTTCCTTAATATAATGAAGGGTGACAATTATCGCAGATATTTTATTTATTAATTAAGAAAATATGGAAAATTACATTTCAATAAGCTCTCTCTCCTTTCTCTGCTTGTAAGCTTTGATGACGATTGCCGCAATCTTTTTTTCTTACGCAACTCTTAAGAATTTGATAGGAAAGAAATATATATCGTAGAATTATAATAAACAAAACTAATTTAACCACAATAAGTTCAAAGAAATTCCGACAGTAATGTCGACTAATAAACGCTATTTACAGTTTATGACCAAGAGTCGGCAAATGGTGCAAATATTAACATTAAGTGACCTGTTTAAACCTGGCAACCCTGGGCTTGCGACAGACTAGGGATGCCCGATGTTAGAAAAACATCGATGTTGACATTGATGTCAACATCGAAGCTGTAACATC
>JAATLQ010032814.1:5384-15532 GCA_013421005.1 Heliconius erato x Heliconius himera
CAGGGTAGGCAGAGGGAACCTAGTGTTAAGACACTCCGTTCCCCACTTTCTGCCGAATTCTGGAGGCATTGCGTGTTGAGTGGCAGAACTCAACGCCGCGCTTAACCTCGACACCAGAGCGAAGAAATGGAAATATAAATTTAAGTAAATATTTCATCTCCTCGAGTGGGGATCGAACCCACAACCAGTCGGTTTTGCAGTCACACCTCGTGCCGCTGCGCCACGACCGGCCTCACCAAATACCAAATGATTAATATCTTATAAGTTCATGAACTGACCAACTTTACATATATTTATAGATTTAAAAAAAAAAACGTTTAGTTAGTTAGGTTTACGCCTTATTCCTAGCGGGATAGTCAGAGAGGATGGAGCCCCCTCGGATGTTATCCCTTTCGTCTCGTTCCCTGTCATTAACCTCATCATACATGCTCTTCGCCATATCCTCATAGTTTTAAAATGATCTTCCCTCAGTATCATCGACACTGTGTTCTCGAGCAAGATCTAGTCTTACCTCTCTTACCACTGTGTCTTGTTTCATATAAAGTAAAAACCAGTCAAGTGCGAGTCGGGCGCACCCACCCAGGTTCCATACCAATTTTACACTCATTTTGTATGAAATGAACATCATATAAATATAAGTTGTAATGATTTTTTTTTCTATGAATTGATTGATTTGATGACGCAGTTAATTTCTTATAAATTGTTGCAAAATTTCAGAAAAATAAGTTATGCAATAAGAGTTCTGTTTTTTCCTTTTTTAAGGCACACAAATTCTAAAAAAAAACTATAATAAAGCTTATAGACAACCCAAATCCACCCCTGTCCGGTCAGAATCGCCGTTCATATATAATTCAGCGGCTCCACGTGTCCCGCTGTACGCAATCAGTATTGTGAATAATGTATCACCGGACCGATGAGTGCGTGGCTCGCGAGATTCACGAAGATTTCTATTGTGTTCATACATTTTTTTTATTAGATGTTGAGATAATTTAGTAAAAAGTAAAGTTAATGTTCAAATGAAAAATAACTAATAAAGATCCAAGTAGAGTGGTTATTCTACCTTTTTTTAGATTTGACTAAAAATAACAATTTTTTCAATAAATTTTAAATAAAACCGAAGCCGTCGTGGCGCAGAGGCACAAACTGTGACTGAAAACGTTTAATTCCCACTCGGGGAAATAAAATATTTATTCAATAAATTTAAATATTTATTTTTATTTCTTCGCACTGGTGGCGAAGCAAAACGTGTTGATTTCCGCCACTTACTCAACACGCAATGGCTCCAGAATTCCGCAGAAAATGGGAACGGAAAGTCTTAACACTAGGCTCCGTCTACCTACACTGTTGTATGCCAGATACAATGAAACGCTAAAAAATAAATTTAAATCTAATTTAAGGGAAAAATAAAAACAGACATCTAAAAGCCAATACAGAGAGGTAGAGAGAACCAAAATTTATCTTTGTGTGTTTGTATATAATGTAAAAACATTTTATTTTATTGAATTTGATTTTAGAATTACTTAAACAAAAAGGTATTAGGTGTCGTCATTAAGCACGTAAATTGACTCGAAAGTTGAGAACGGAGTATCTTAACGAAGTACCATATTAATATAATGATTAATTAGTCTAAATAACACAACTACACTAAATGTATCAAATGCCCCATTTCCAAATATATGTGATTTTGTTATGTATGTGAAATAACGGGTTTCTTAACAAGAAATTCTATTTTATAATAGTTTCTACTAGGTGTATTGTGGTTATCATGAAGGAAATACTAATTACAACTTTATCTATGAACCACGGATTTCCAAACAAACAAAATTATTTTGGAATATTTTAGCGATGCTTTCGTTTCCCACTTTCCGCCGAATTCTGAAGCCCTTGCATTCGGTTTAGTGGCGAAACTCGGCGCCGTGCCTGGCTCGTTACTAAAGGGAAGAAATAAAGAGAGAAAAATATATAATTTTTCCTTTGTCAAATATTTCATTCCATCCAAAAAATATTTTTTTATGTATTATTTGTATTTCCTTGCCCAGGTAAAAGAAAGCGATTCGTCGAGTACCGCCACGAAAGCAAAGAATGGAGAGTCCACCAGGTCCCCTCTGCCTAACCTGCTACTTACGGGATACAGCGTGAAGCAATTTTTTTTCTATAAAATCATATCCGTTTCGACGTCTTATACGCATGATATCTTAATACGACCTAGAAAGATGACCCCATGACGTCATCGAGTCTAGCAAGTGAAAGGCGAAATTTTATATACAATATATTAAGCAACGAACATGTGCGGTTCCATGGTGTAATGGTTAGCACTCTGGACTTTGAATCCAGCGATCCGAGTTCAAATCTCGGTGGAACCTTGCTTTTTACACATATAAAAAATTTTAAAAGAGTATATTATAAGTAAATTTTCTATATAATGAATCATACTTAAAAAACGATGACTTTATCTTTTTACTATTACACTTTTTCCCTACCGCTAAGGAAGGGTTATTAATAAATATGTTTTACATATTTTTATTATATTAAATTAAAAGTTGTTATAGAAGATAAAAGAGATAATATGTTTAATATATAATTTTAAAGACAGTATCTTTTATCCATAAACACAACACCAAAAATTAAGTTTTTTTTTTATTATTTCATCTTAGTTTCATCTTCGCTCAACCTTCACATTGCATATGTGTTGTTTCCTCCTATTTTACCACTCCGAATGATTGGCTGAAAACAAAAATTAATTCTTATAGAAATAAATCACCTTTGTGACTTTATTTCTATGCTAGCAACCCGCTAATGG
This sequence comes from Heliconius erato x Heliconius himera, assembly GCA_013421005.1. Taxonomy (NCBI): domain Eukaryota; kingdom Metazoa; phylum Arthropoda; class Insecta; order Lepidoptera; family Nymphalidae; genus Heliconius; species Heliconius erato x Heliconius himera. The sequence continues at coordinate 8,185 of JAATLQ010032814.1, forward strand.
CTTCGCCCTCTCAAGCTACACAACTACTTATTATACTTTAGTGCTTTTTATCATTGTTAAAGATAATATCCAAACATTAAAAACTAAAGTTTCATACGATTTAATAAAGCAAATTAAATTAATATAACTTTTTTATTTATGAACCGATTAAAATAAAACAAATAAAAAATGAAAAAAAGAGAAGTTTGTTAAAATACAATAGTGAATTGCAATTCAAATCAGTAAAGCTGTTTCTGAAATGAAACGCACAAACAACACGACAAACCAATACAAATCTTAAAAATAATTGTTTTATATAAGAATATTATTTTATATATAAATGTCCCCAATAATATTGTTTTTCTCACATGTACAGACACCAATGTGCTACAATTTTATAGATATGTATAGATATGTAGGTATTTGTATATATCAAATGACACATAATCCATCATTTTCTTAATGTGTTTATTAAGAAAAATAAAATAAGTAAAACCGAATAAAGCACATATATCCAATTTTTATATACATTTACAGTCCTTCAGTGATATTCTATATCAGTACTCAGTACTTACCATAATTTGGATGTACGAGTATGTATACGTGAAAAAATATGATAAAATTTCACGATCTCATACAAAAATGATTGATTTACATCATGTCGTATAAAATATTGACAGTGTTGTAAAAGCCGAGGGTTGTATTGACCAGTTCTTTGCATAATTTTCTGCTCTCACGCATTTTGATTCTCTAGGGTTTCCCTTTAAGTGTCATACGGTTTTGAAGTTTTTATGTTGATACGTGTTTTCTTTGGGGAAAACTAGCGATGTGTCCTTGCATTTCTTTAGAATATGATGGTTTTTTTTATATTTACGTTCATTAATAAAAATAAAATAAATCAGCTTCCCGCTGTATCCCGCACATAGTAGGGTAGGCACAGGGAATCTAGTGTTACGACACTCCGTGTTCTACTTTCCGCCGACTTCTGGAGGCATAGCGTGTTGAGTGGTGGAACTCAACTCCGCGCTTTGCTTCGACATCAAAGCTAAGAAATGGAAATATAAATTTAAATATATTTCATCTCCTCAAGTGGGGATCGAACCCACAACCAGTTGATTTTACAGTCACATTTTGTGCCTCCGCGCCAGGCCTCGTTCATTAATAATTTACGAAAGATATTATTCAGAATAAAACTACTAGATCGATTATACTTTTAATGTCTTATAATTGATTTCATTGTTCCCGCGTGGATAGACACAGTCTATTATTGGAGACAGTCATGTAGATAACTTTTCATGAAGCTCCTTTTGTGCTCGATATAAATTGAATACAAAAACGAAAAAATGGAATTTACTCTACTCCAAATCTACTAATCTACTTTAAATCATTTACTAATTTATTATATCTGTACAAAGCGTAATGCCTACCCTGCTGTGTGCGGATACAGCCTGAAGCTGATAAAGAAAAAATGTAATTTTTCAATGTAATTGTGAGAATGCAACCTAAATCTGCTTTATATTTAGGCATGTAGGAAAAGGGTTTAAGGGCTATGTTCCTATCACTCATACACATAATACTTAAAATATATTTTACATACTTATCTTCCAGCCAAAGTCATCATCACCAATCCATGTCACATTTTAATTGATAACCATCGTATATCATTTATACTTAGACACGGCCATATAAAATATTCTTTTACTTTCCTTTTCGTTACAATTTCACAGACAGTGGTAACTTAGTTACTTTTTGTTTTTTATAATACCTAAGTTAAAGACATTGTGTTCTGACTGGTGAAAATCAACGCTGTATTATATCTAAACACAGCGCGGAAATTAAATAATTCATAACCCCATCATAAGTGATGAACCAATATCAAACTCACAAACCACGCGTGAACGGTTAAAGGTGAAGATACTTCTTCATTTATTATGTTCATATTTGGCTACAAAAAAAAAACCAAACCATCCGTTTATATTAAGCCTTACTTCCTAAAAGAACCTATAAAAACCAATTGATTTCCTCCATACATCCCAAAGCATTCTATTAATCATAGATTATTGTAATATTAGAATATACGTACATTTGACGCACGTTAACTCTTGCCAATATAGTATAATATACATTTTATCGTCCTATCACTTAGTATCGTATGAGTTCATAAATATACAAGGGTTTGTCGTATTTATGATGACATATAAAACTCTATACGATCAAATTTTTATTGAAGTAATCACTTTTCATGATGTATGAGTATGTATGTAATATGCAAGTTTATTTGGCTGTATGTTGGAATGTGGGGAATTATATTTTTAATAGGTTTCGTTTTTTTGTTTTTGTTTTATTTATTTTTTTAAAGGTTTTTTTTATAAATTATAAATACAATGAAATTATAAGACTCGTTACACCCTGTAACGAGTCTTATAATTTCATTGTATTGGGAAAGAATGGGGCTTCATTAAAAATAGATGAATTTATCGTACTTATAAGTCCCAAGTTCCAGTTTTAATGTGGTAGAGCTATTTTCCTTTTTTTTCCTTCTTATACTTATTGAGGCCGTCGTAACGCAGTGGTACAGATTGTGACTGTAAACGCAAAGACCGCTAGTTTGACTCGAGGGCATAACTTATTTACATTTCCTCGCTCTGGTTCTCGCAATTTATCGAAAATTGGACGGAAAGTTATAAACAAAATAAATTACTGGCCTCCTTACTTTATACAGCGTGAAGTTGATAGTTATATTAATTGTTTTCTAATACAAATATTGACATAAAATCATACAAATATACTCCACCACGTAAGATTTGAACCACATGATACACAAGATATTATAATATCAAGATATGTAGTTCTATTGTCATTCCAAACCTCACAAATGTATTAGAAAAAAGAAATATAAACTATTTTTTTTTCACGCTTTAGTATCCCGCACACAGCGGGGTAGGCAGACCTTATGTTACGACACTCCGTTCCCCAGTTTCTGCTGAATTCTGGAGACATTGCGTGCTGAGTGGCGAAACTCAACGCCGCGCTTTGACTCTACACCAGAGCAAAGAAATGAAAATGTAAATTTTAATGCACCTTTCTTTTCCTCAAATGGGGAATTGAACCCACAACCAATCGCATTTACAGTCACACTTTGTGCCTCTACGCCACGACTAACCTCAATATAATGACAATACTAAAAAAAAATGTTAACTAAATTAAACAGCTCCTTTCCATCTCAATTCAATTGTTCTAAAGTGTCTAAATAAGATCTATCTCGCGATTTGTTTCACATCCGGCAGCCTGATGCTGTTTAATCTCTCATTGAAATTCAGAAGACATCACTACGAATCAATTACTGGGGGGGGGGGTATTCAAATACTCCCCTTGATAGAAACGTTATTGAAGAATGTGCGTGTGATAGAATGTCAGCCAATATGGTGGCGCGAGGTTTTGAATGCAAATCAGAAATAACGTGGGTTTATCTTATTGTTTTTATATTGTTAGTTGTTTTGTTAATTGTTTTTTTTTATAATATTTTATATTGTATTTTAATACTATATATTATTTTATAATAGGCCAGCAGCGGTACAGAATCTGATTGTAAAGGCGACGTTTGTGGGTTCGAGTCATATTCAAAGGAATAAATTATTTCCGTTTCTTGTCTCTAATAATAAGACAAAGTAAGACATTGAGCGCCGCCACTCTCTGCCTTCTTAGCTATGCGGAAAAAATCTACATAATTAAGCATTTTGTTAAAACAATTATAATTAAGCAATCAGTTACCCACATTCGGTTTACATAAAAAAGACAAAATCATGACTAAAATTCAATATTTTAAATTAAATTAAATTAAATCAGCTTCACGCTGAATCCCGCACACTGCAGGGTAGGCAGTGGGAACCTAGTGTTAAGACACTGTTTCCCACTTTCTACCGAATTCTGGAAACATTGCGTGTTGAGTGGCAGAATTTAGCGCCGCGCTTGTCGTCGACACTAGAGCGAAGAAATGGAAATATAAATTTAAGTAAATATTTCATCTCCTCGAGTGGGGATCGAACCCACAACCAGCCGGTTTTAGAGTCACATTTTGTGCCCCTGTGCCACGACCGGGCTCAATATTTTAAAACCCCTTATATAAAAATTATATTTTATAGATCCTCCTTTATATACAAAGATAGATTAACAAAATCATTCAACACCCAATAAAGAAGCAAAGTGCTATTATGTAAATATCAAGATTAAGGCAGCAGCAACGGATATTATAATGGGAGAGCACGACACGATTGGGCCGAAGAGTAACTCAATACGTAAGTTGGACGCCTCTGGAGGAAAGATAGTGATGTCTTGAGTATCGATGCTTGGGGTTGAATAAATAATGTCGTTTTAGGTTTTAATGATTTATTGGTGGTTATAGGTTTAATTTTGTTAATACTTTTCATATTAATAGACCGGGATTATGGGATGTCTGCGATACTAAATGTTATAAAGTTTAAAAAATTTTGTTTGATTAAAGAATGTAATCTCAGGGAGTAAGTGTGTGACATATATATTTTTTAGTATGTTGTCTATTTACTGGGCAAGAGTTATACACTATGATCATCCAATTAATCGTTTTGACGTAGCTCGCTGTGCCTGCGATTAAAGTTACCTTGGGTGCTTCGAATCATAATAGGTACAACTATTATATTTCCATTTGACGATGTAGCTGAAGTTGAAGGTAAAAGCTAGTCATTATTTTATATACACATTATTTTCCATTGGGTTGGCAGGCCAACATGCAAAGTTTCAAAATCCCAGTGTCTAGTTATCCATGTCTTTTCCGCAATACGGAAGAAAAGTTTTAACCTGCATATATTTCTTTAGTAATGAAAGCTTCCAGCCGTCCTCTCTATAGAAATTAAGATGCTTTTGTATTTCAATATCCTCGCGGATCATTTTAGGAATATATCCGTTTTCTTTAGCCAGGATAAGGGGTTGATCAAACCTTATGTAATGGCTAGGTTTATCCACAGTGTGCTCACACACAGCTAATTTTGATACATGCCCATTCTTGATATCGCGGTATAAAGTCAAGCTCAAAAAAGTCAATAAAGTCAAGCTGTGTAGTAGTCAGCATAATAAAGTCTGGAGAGCATAACGTAAAAAGGAAAAAGAAAAAAATAGGATATTTATCCTATCGACAACAACCAACACTAAACATTGAAAACTCTAAACGGATTCGGCGTCTCAACTAAGAGACAGTTTTAAAGTAACTCCGCCCTTAACTTGATTCCGATGCGTCAAACTCACTGTTCGTGCCATCTTTATGTAAATTCGGCAAATTTAACTTTGCGAACGCGAAAGCAACGTTACAATTTGGTGAAGCTACAAAATTCGTTTAGTGAGATGCAAAAGTAAGTTGGTAATAGAGACGCTACAGGAATTTCATCTTATCGGTCGCGTGACGGTTTTTTTAATGTCATAGAGTAGATATATGTATATATATGTTTGGTTTATTATGTATGTATTTATGTACTTATATTAAGTAACTACAAGGTAGTTTATAGTGTAAAGTGTTCTCTTTGCAAAATTTGGAAAACTGATTAAAATTTAATTCTAATTGTATTAGAAAGTAACTTTATTAATATGACAATATTTCAATAAACATATTTTAAATAATAACTCTTAAAATCAGAATTTCAAAAACATACTTACTAAGTGACCATAAAAGCTAAAATAATTTTACAAAATTAATTATTAATAAGCTTAAAAACATAACCTAAATAGTAAATAATATAAATAAAAAAACTCGTTTAAATTATTCAACACTTCTGAAACCTTTAAACGGACTGAAGCCAGACAGTTATATTAAACAAGTTTCTGGTCGGCGATTACATTCTATATCTTAGCTACGTTGATACAAAAGACTTCAGACGTCGAGACATTTGCATTTCAAACTGAAAACTCTTAATACATACACATTAAGGGCGAAAATTGCGAAACAAACACCAAGACGTTGAAGCTCTGCTAAGAGAAAACGGATGTTACATTGAGTGGAATAAGAACTTCTATCCATAATCATATATTCTTGTTCGAAACTGTGAAAGCTTTGTCTACAATGAAATTTGAGCTTTATTTTTTTGAAAATTAAGTTTCTTTTTCAATATAACAATTGAAAGCAGGTGTGACAATTGCGGCAACGACACGGTACAATTTGAATAAATTTGATAACTCTAGGTAGAGTCTATTGTGGAGGGATGATATCGGAAAGTGATATGCTGATGAAATTGGACCCGAACGGATTATAAGACGTCAATATGAATTTCGCCTATGTTGCCTTACCTGGTTGATGGCTGGGGAGGGAGGCCAAGAGGAGAACGTTTCTGTGGCAGTGTTGTAAGCTTTTGTAATAAAATTATTTGGAATTGAGTACTATATTGAGGCCAGTCGTAGATCAAGAGCACAAACATGTGACTGTAAACGCGATAGATTGTGAATTCGATTTCCAATAGAGGAAATGAAATATTTAATATTTTCATATTTTCTCTGTTAAGTTCCGTCACTCAACACGCAATATCACCAGAATTCGGCGGAAAGTGAGCAGCGAAGTGTCTAAACATTAGGTTCTCTCAACGCCGCGTTTTGCCCCGACACCAGAACCAAGAAATGGAAATATACATTTAAATAAATACTTCATCTCCTCGAGTGGGGATCGAACCCACAACCAGTCGCGTTTATAACACCAATAGTTATATAAAATATTGATAAATGACACGAACAATCAAAATTTGAAGAAGTTGGAGAAAAATAATTCATTTATAAGAGTTGTTTACACAAAGATTGATAAATTCTCAACAAAAATATCAGGTTCCACCGAGATTTGAACTCGGATCGCTGGATTCAAAGTCCAGAGTGCTCACCATTACACCATGGAACCGTGTATTAATATGTAATCTATATATATAAAAGGACTTGTGCTGACTGACTGAGGTAATAGGTGGAGATCCCATCGCTTAAAACTGTAGGGATCAGATTTTCTAATGAAACTTATATTTAAGAATGATACATGATAGTAGAATAGATTACACTAGGGTTGCCCAAAAAAATCCTGCCGCAATCATCTTTAATTAATGTTTTTCGTAATTCGTTTTTGGAGAAAATTGCACTCATATGTTTTTATGTGAATCGCACATCATTTGAAAGAAAATCGCATAAGGAATTAGAAAAACAATGGTTGCCAGCTCTCAGTCTGCCGCAAGCCCAGGGTTGCCTGGTTTAAAGAGGTCAGTTAATGTTAATATTTGCACTTATGTGTTCTTTTAATGAATTATATATCAAATTAAAGCTTATTTTTTTGTCATCACTAAAACACATGGTTGCCTGGAAAATGGCTTCCGCAAGC
>JAATLQ010032815.1:0-15533 GCA_013421005.1 Heliconius erato x Heliconius himera
AGTTTTTTTCAAGCACAAATAATTAATAAAATTACCGTTGTAAATTCGCCATTTGTCAAGAATAACGCACATAGACACAACCTATCAAAGCGATAACGCCTCACACGCCTCATTCACGAAATCGAGTCGTAGGTATTGGCGGTGAAGTAAAACGTTTAGGTTTATTATAGAAAATAGGTAATTGCGTAAAAATAGGTACAATAGAACGCGAGATATCCCTTTCTCGTGCTGGTAGGTTTTTAAGAATGAAAAATGGTAGATCGGCTACGTTTAGTAGTATTTTTGTAGTAGTAAGTGTTTACATTATTGGTATCTATGCGTAACTGCGTCACACGAAATACGGGTACGGATAAACATCGTGAAATAAAAAAAAAACCTACGTCTAAACTGTTGAGGTATCTTGATCAATTTCTTTAGGTATGGGCTTAAAATATTTTACCCCATATGCTGCTTCCAAAAAAAGGAGAGCAGACGCTGTCATCCTGTATATTTTTATCCCCCTAGCAAACTATACAGTTTATTTGATTTTACATAATAAGATGTATCTATTCTAGTTTCAAAAATTTGCAAAATGCTGGAAATATTTAAAATATTACCAATAAACTTTTAAGCTTAAATAATTTCTTAGTTTTTTTTTTTGGAAAATCTTTCTTTCTTTTTTACTCAGTACCTACTTCTTATCACGGCTAACAATAAATTTAAGCTGAAATTAGTTTTCATTAAAATTAGAAAAATTATCTGTAGGGATCAGTTTTTTCTAATGAAACTTATATTTAAGAATGATACAAGATAGTAGAATAGATTACACTAGAGTTGTCTAAAAGAATCCTGCCGCAATCACCTTTAATTAATGTTTTTCGTAACTCGTTTTTGGAGGATTCGATCCCCACTCGAGGAGATGACATATTTATTTAAATTTATATTTCCATTTCTTCGCTCTGGTGTTGAGGCAAAGCGTGGCGTTGAGTTCTGCCACTCAACACGCAATGCCTCCATAATTCGGCAGAAAGTGGGGAACGGAGTGTCTTAACACTAGGTTCCCTCTGCCTACCCTGCTGTGTGCGTGGGATACAGCGTGAAGCTAATTAGATTTTTATTTTTAAATTATTTTTGATCGTAAGTAAACAACGTAAGCATAATTAATGTTTAATAAGTATAATTAAATTTGATGTTTAATATTATATACTTTTCTTTGAGGACGAAGAGAGAGATTGAGAATTTATAAAAAAGGTAATTTTCCATATTTTCTCAATTAATAAAAAAAATATCAGCAATAATTGTCACTCTTCATTATCTTAAGGAAACATTTAATTTATTTAATTAATTAATACCTTATATTAGATCAATATTTGTAAGCATTTATTTAATTAGATAATTTAGTCGTTTTAAAATAATAATTTAAATGAGTATTAGTATTATGCAAGCAAAGGCATAATATAATGGATTCATTATTTCACTTTAAAAATAATGATGATTTCATTTTTAAATAGTTTTCTATGTACTGAATATGATTAAAATCATCATTTAACAGGTGAACAGTTAGAATAAACATTGATTTTAAAATTGATCTTCTATTATATAATATTTTACTTTAAACCAAGGCAAACCGCGCACTTCATCGTCTATTCTCATAGTCAAACGAAACCGGACTAAAATATTTCAAATGATGGCAAACTTTGCTTGCGGCAGTTATTTTCCAGACAACCATGTGTTTTAGTGATGAGAAAAAAATAAGCTTTAATTTGATATATAATTCATTAAAAAAACACATGAGTGCTAATATTTACATTAAGTGACCTCTTTAAACCAGGCAACCCTGGGCTTGCGGCAGACTGAGAGCTGGCAACCATTGTTTTTCCAAATCCTTATGCGATTTTCTTTCAAATGAAGGGCGATTTACATAAAAAACATATGAGTGCAATTTTCTCCAAAAACGAGTTACGAAAAACATTAACTAAAGCTGCTTGCGGCTGGAATCTTTTAGACAACCCTAGTGTAATCTATTCTACTATCATGTATCATTCTTAAATATAAGTTTAATTAGAATTAGCGATCCCTCCAGATTTAAGCAATGGGATCTCGACCTATAAAAACTTCACAGCAATTGGTGTAGTGTATCTTCTTGTGTATTATCGCTTACGTACGTAGACCAGATTACTCTATATGTTCAATATAACAGGCCGTTCTATTTAACAAACATAATAAATAAAATAAATAAATAAAATTAGCTTCATGCCCCCACACAGCATGGTAGGCAGAAGCAATTTAGTGTTAAGACACTTCGTTCCCCACTTTCCGCCGAATTCGGGAGGCGTGACAGAACTCAACGTCGCGCTTTGCCTCGAAACCAGAGGGATGAATTGTAAATATAAATTTAAATTAATATTTCATTTCCTCGAGTGGGGATCGAAGTCACAACCAGTCTCGTCTACAGGCACACTTTGTGCTCCTGCGCCGCGACTAGTCTCACAAAAAATATAAAAAAAATAAGACAGCAGTGGCAGAAGATATTTTTTTCATGATATCATTCTTGGTCTGTCCGCTCCCGTTAATTTGCAAATATCTAAGTATAAAATAGTAGACTATTTTATTAATTGTGAAAGATACAGGTTAAAAAAAATATATATCTAGAGTATTTTTTTATATATATGTCATTTTACTTTGCAAAGGCGTCCATCTTAATTATTGGTATGTAATTTAATGTCTTCCCTCGGAAACGGCTTTCTTAACTACAGCATGGTGAATCCTACTTGGTGAACTAAACGTAAATAGGGAACAAAAAACAAACATATTATTATTATTAGTACTAGAGAGAAGAAATAGAATAATATTTTAGCAATTTTTTAGACTTTTTAACGCTTGAAAGATATACCAGATACAATATTTTGGGAGCTGGGGCTTTTATCAATGTAATAGAACTCAAAACAGTGATTTTATTTTTTTTGCATGTTTGCCTTTGTGTTTGTTCACGCTAATCGCAGAAATGGCTTAACCGATTTAAATATAGTTTTGGCTATTGTGTTCTGGCTAGCTTCTCTTAACATTTGGTGTAGAATAAAAAGATAGCAATTCCATGGATATTCAAGCAAGTCAGGATATTTTTTTATTGTACTTGTCTCAAATAATTTCACTCACTCATTCCGGAAGCCAATAAACAAAAAAAAAATATAATGAAATATTTTATTTCAAGTTCAGCAAATCAAACTAAACATATCATGAATAGCAGTTAACTAATACATCATGAACAAAGTATAACTAATCATAACAGGGAACTGGTAGCCAGAGTAAATATAATTTTTAAAAATAAATGCATATTCTGGCTGCCTTTTCTTATAAAAGCAAACAACGTCACAATATTCACTTAACAATACTGTACCATAAACTATAATAGTACGCTGTTTTTATATAAAATTCGTGCTTCTTTACCACTAAAGTATACAAACAAAATTATCACTATTAGAGAAGAACGCAAGCGCTGAGTAACCGCTGGTCGCGTGGTACCATTCGGGTGTAATACCTAAAGAGACATCAAAAATGTTTGAACGAGAACAAAAAAAATATAAAGTTATAAATATGTAAAACAATAATCGATTTACAAAGTTTGCTTATAATTTGGGAAGATATGATTATTTGTATGTGCAGATATGGAAAAGAATTATTGTTTTTGCTGAAAAGAATTTGCAGAAAAGAACTGGTTGAACTCATTTAACGTTTTCTTGTAATTTGAGCAAAACTAATTGTGTCGCAAACGTCTTACTACTAAGAGGTTATATTGAATCTGATATGTAGGTAAGTATAATAAAAAAATAAGTATAAAAAAACTTGTGTTATCTGGTTTGATGTCCAAGATACCATATATATCACTTCTTTCTTTTTAACTCGTTACAGCAAGGCCTATGAATGAATAGGCTTTATTTTAAGCAATACGTTAAAAATATATAATAATTTTGAAGTATGACAGTCTCATATTCTTTGCTAGATATCCATAACGAAAATTGATACCATATATTAATTCATATATTTAAATATAAGTAAGTATTAGAACCTCGTACATAAAACTCTAAAAATAGAAATAGAAAAAAAAAAACAAAACAAAAAATCATTGCAACTTCCCAAACGAATTACGTATAATTTTAACTAAAAGAATATATTTTTAAATGATAACAACTTATTTAACAACAATTTTGATAAACGATCGCAAGAGAAATTTAACAATTGTCAACATTGACAAGGGCAAGGAATATAATATTAACGATGGCCGAAAAATCAGTCGTAGAATGTGTGTTCTAAATACATACGCGTAAATTTATATATAGTTTGTTGATTTTTGAATAAGTCTAATATATAGCTAACTATTTAGGTACTGTGATAGGAAATATAAAAAAAATATTTTGCTAGTAATTTCCAAAACTAATATTAATGTAGAAATTATTTAAATATAAAAAAGATAACTATTGTATTTTTTATACATCACATTCTTATCTTAAAGTAAATAAAAGAAACGCATAAATATATTTCAACCATCCTGGCACATCATTTTAGCTTTAGGAACTGGAAAAATTATAAAGTAAACGATCCTAATATAAAGATTAGACCAAGAGCTTTATATAAATGCGTGCCTCCACATCTTCTATCACATTACAGAAATCCATACTAATTAGGACTATACATATATTATGATGTACATACACATCTAAAATTAAACTAAATTAAAGTTAAATGTAGAATGTAGGTAAGTATGTATGTATGTATAATCAAGTATTTATTTTAAATACCATATTGTTGAATAAACTACTTTCTTGAACCCGCCACCATATGAAGGAATGATGCCATCGTGATTAGACAGCAATCTTTAAGATTTGCACTCTTAACGCCCTAAATCAATGGCTTTGAGAGAAAATTATTTTTCATATAAACTTTTAAAATCCGATGGTTACATTATACATTTGTGTCTTTTACCTCTCTCTCTCACTCCTGTCTCTCTCTCTCTCTCTCTATCTATAAGTCTTTTATTCATAGAAGTAAATGCCTCATTTCTCAAGAGCAAGATCGACATCGTAAGTTCATAGAAGCTCATTCTATATGACATAACTGTTATCGAATATCTGTATTATAAATTATGTATTATTAGCTGCAAATAAAAGATTTAAAGCACCTGATTTTAAAACCCCAAACAGTAAGCTATAAATGTGAACTTCGTCCGAGTTTGAGGCATTTAACATCTAAAAGAGTACATTCGACCGCTACACTTGTGATATAGGTGCGGAGGCCCGCTCGGACTCGACGGAATCGTCCTCTTCACCCTTAGGGATGTCAAATATTTCAGAAAATAGGGCCGGAAGAACTAGTCGCGGCCAGTTGATGCGGCACCAGGTCAACAGCTCATTGTGCCTGACGCCCAGCGTCCGTACTTCATGGGCAGCCAAGGCGAACGCATCTAAACGAGCTTTCACGTCTGGGACTCCAGCTTCTGTGAACTATGCAAAAAATATTTTATATGGTAAACGATTTTTTTATTTATTTTTTCTTCATAATTATTACAACTTACTCTTACAATAATATATTTAAATACTTACCACGTACTTTAGTGCTTCACCGATATTAGTGTAAAGTGTGGTGATTCTCTCGCGGTCGCTCAGCCCGTTTCGCTGAGGGCTGATCAGCAAACTGGCGGTGTACACCGCCAGTTCATCGTCAGACGTCGCCAAATTCGTTAATTTGGCAACGTATGACAGCATGGCATTGGCAAACTGGGTCTGAAATTAAGCATTTCTAAATAAGATAATGAGTAAGAATGTCTTATCAAATTATAGCTATTATAATATTAGCTTCATATAATAATAGCTTCACAATGGCAGAGGGAACTTAGAGTTAAGACACTTCGTTCGACACTTTCCGCCGAATTTTTCGACGCATTGCAAATTGAGTGGCGGAACTCAACGCCGGGCTGGTACTAGAACGAAGAAATTAAAATACTAATAAATAATAATTGTCCGAGTGGGGATCAAACCCACAACCATCGCGTAACATTCACACCCTTTTGTACCTGCACCACGTCGGCCTCTAAAAAATTTAAAATATTTTTGAAATAATTAAGTTTTTCCTTCTTTGCAAGTAATTTAACTGAAACTTCCCACCATTCATTCATTTTTAGAAAATTCCCACCTGGGAAAAATATATTGAATATTTTCATTTCCTCGCTCTGGTAACAAGATAAAACACGGCGTTTAGTTGCGCAACTCAATATACATTGAGTCGAAAAGAAAAAAAATTGGGAACGGGCTGTCTTAACACTGGAGTCCTTCTGCATACCCTCGTATGCGAGGGATACAGCGTGAAGCAAAAAAAAATTGTAATAATTAAAAAAGACAAAAAAATATGTAAATTAGTAGTATTTATTTTTCACTCACATCATAAATGGTTTCGAGCTGCGCCAGGTTGACGGCTGTGCCATCGTCGAACACGATGTTAGTGGGCGACGACAGTTTAGTGGCCCGCGACAGCCACACCTCAAAGAACCCTAACTGCGGACATATTGAACTGCCAATGGTTTTCATATATTTTGAATAAGAATAGAGATTCAAATTGGAAACAACATTTATAATTGTAATTTACTCTAAATAAATTGCCAAGCAAATCGCTTTGCGGTATTTATTATATATTTTGCTTTTAAAATTCGCATCGATTATTTTTGCCTTCGCATTCCATATAAGCAGAATACAACAAATAGATAAAATAGGTCAATAAAATAAATAAAACAGTAGTACTTCAAGTTACAACATATCGCAACTTTTTTTACAAATTATAATTATACCTTAATTAAAATGAGTTGATCGTCTTGTGGCAAAGAAGTAAAGCCAGGTATTCTTTTAGCGAACTCCACCACCTGTTGCACGGATGGCGTCATCCTGTAAGCCACGTTGTACCACAGCGTGGATAGTGTGTCCATGGTTTGTCCCGTCGTGGAGCTGGCGGCCTCTTCTCCACCACTTCCTAAGCATATTATATAATGAGCCATTATTAATTTATTCAGTATTTAGCCTCAATAAATCTTTATATTCACATTGTTTTATATATGTATAATATTATATAAAACATATAATAAAAATTTTACTAAATGCTGTCTATACATTGCAGATTATTAACAATAATGATATTTTTTGTTTGCTTATGAATCTCAGAAACGGTTTAATTGATATAAATGCAATTTTTACTATTGTATTTTGTTTTATTTCAATCATATGGCATATTAAAACATGTTCTTCGACGAAATTGCTATTAAGTAACTGTTTTACTGAATAAGTTTAATAATTTCAATGTACAGATATTATCTGTAAAATAATAATGTTATATCAATAGCGCATAATAAAATATAGATATTAAGTGAAAATAAACAATTTTTCCAAAATATATTACTAAATAATTATTTTGACAATAGTGGTTAAAGGTACATTGTTTACATGAACATAAGTAAGTCGTAGGTATTTTTTATTTCCCAAACAACCAATAATTCTTATGAACATTTCGATAATCTAAATTTTCACATTTCAAGTCACTATAAATGCACTACAAACTTATATTACCGCACAAAACAATTCAAATTAATAAATAAACAATAGAGTAGTTAAGCGGACGAAGTCGTCCGAAAAAAATGTTTTATTTCCTTCTAAACGGTGTGGAACACACATAGTTTTACATAATCTAAAAAATATTATTATGAAGTGCAATCAACAAAAATAAATGAAAAGCAATAAAATAAAATTATTTTTAAAGTTGTTAATATTTTCTGCTTTAATTATATGTACCGTTTAAATATACTATTATTATAACTTCTGCAGTAAACGACAGTAACAGTCGCAGTCTCTAACCAATCTCGATATAAATTCGAAACACTTCGAATAATCAAATGCAAATGTATAAAGCGTACTGTAAGGTACATGTGTATAAATAATAAGGTCTAGAATGCGTGCGTTGAACTACTCGCTTCCGTCGTAATCGATCAATCAGTCAATTGACATGATTACAAATAACCGACGCAATGGTGTTAAAACACAAATTTAGACAATATTAGCGAAAGTAAACAACAAAATTGGGAACCCACCTTCCGTGTCGGATTCTTCGGTTTTTATTTCCACATTCCGTATCTGTAAGGTGGACTTGACTTCGTCCGTGTAAGTGTTGTTAGTTCGATGGGCTCCGACGATCACCTTGGCTAGTTCCTTAATAAAATCTTGTTGCATAGGGTCCGGGTCCACTTCTTCTATAGGCGGTGGGTCCGGCTGGGGTGGCGGGGCGGAGCCCGACGCCATGTTTTTCGGCGAATCCGCAGTGTGATCAGCGCCCGCCGCCTCTCTCGGTCGCTTGGGAACTCTTCCGTATCTGACCGCTGGTGGAGTAAAGTCTCGTTTACAAAGACTGAATGCGATTGAATAGACCCGATGCAAATTGTGAACTGCGGTGCATGTATCGGGTCGGGGCTCGATTCCTCAATTGGAAAATAGGCGTGATGATGCAGTGCGTTGATCCGTGCTCTATTTTGTTTTCCAATATTGGCAAATAGGGTGCATTATCTGCGTATGGAGTGTAATGACGTGTTGCATCACCACGTCCTAGCCGCCTCGTTAAGTCCCTCTTTGTACCGTGAGAACTACATTTTTATTATTGATTATATTACATTTCATATATATTTTTTTATAATATATATATCTTTAATATTTATATTCTAAGTATTTATTTATAAAGTTTATTATAAAGTACATTATGCTTTTTCGGAGCGCACTAATTGGTTTAGAAAATAAACAATAATTATAATTTTCCACGAGATATCTCTTATTTTTTTTAATACCTCGGCTCTTTTTTTTCATTTGCCTAAAGTATTAATGTAATTGGAATGTATTGTTATGACAAATTTTATCGAGTCGATGTTACCTAAAACTTCAATTCGCACCTGCACGGCACTAGTATTTTTAAAATAACGATATCCAATTGACCGACTTGTGTAGCGGGTACTTATCTCGCTAAGAATAGTCAACTACGCAGAAGACGTTACGGTACACAAATTAGGTTTACTTACTATTCCTTAGAGGCTACTTGCGGTACAGGGGCGCAAGCGAGTGACAGTAAACGCAACAGGTTATGGGTTCGTTTCCCACTCGAGAAAATTAAATATTTAATATTTTCATTTCTCCGCCCTGGTGTCGATCATTGATCGGAAAATGAGCCAACGGAAGTATCTTAATGGAAACGGAGTGTCTTAACACTAGGTTCCGATGTTTCCTCTGCCTACCCTGCTATGTGCGAGATGCAACTAGAGTAAAGAAAAGATGTCATCATGACTTACAAGGAAAAGAAATAACGCTAACGTTATTCTTGGTGTTACGTACGTAATATCAAGAAATTCCTCGCAATGTATATTATGAATATTGAAGATTTTATTTATATTGGCAAACAAATACTACTAATACTTTTTACTTCTATGGTTTTATGATCTGTATAAAATATTTGTCCAAAATATAAATAACTAAAAGGAAATATATATCTGAGCGAGTTACGAGATAAATTATTTTATATAAGTGTATATATTTAAAATCATTTTCACGCTGTATTCCGCACACAGCAGGGTAGACAGAAGGGACCTAGTGTTAAGACATTTCCATTTTTTTCCATTTCCTATCTTCCGCCGAATTCTGGAGGCATTGCGTGTTGGCGCAACTCAACGCCGCACTTTGCCTCGACACCAGAGCAAAGAAATGAAAATATAAGTTTTAATAAATATTTCATTTCGTCGATTGGGGATCGAACCCACAACCAGTCGCGTTTACAGTCACACTTTGTGCCCCTCCTCCACGATTGGCCTCATATATATTTACAGGTGTGTTTAATACATATATACTCACAGTCGCGGCTCATGCCAACGGCGAGGCACTTTTTGAACCGACAGAACTGGCAACGGTTCCTGTTCAGCCGGATCACGAGACACTTACCGTCACGGAGGCAACGGTACTCAATTTGCTTTTGGATGCTCCTTCGGAAGAAACCCTGTAAATTAAGTTAAGCAATATTTAAAATATATATAATATATATTTATAGAAATATAGATTTTTTTTTTAATTTTAAATTAGCATTGTATAACTTAACTTAAGTTAAGTTATAGAATGATAATTTAAAATTTTAAATAAATTAAGAAATGTTTAAGGTATAAGGACAAAAAGAGTAAATATTATTTTTTAAACAATGTGTTAATTAAGCATTACTGCTTGAACAATAAAATAATTATATATAAGTACAGTGGTAAACATATTAATATTATGCACTAACACTTTATAACTTAACATATTTTTTATTTATTTTTAATTTTTTTCACAGCTTCACGCTGTATCCCGCACACAATCAAAAATTGTGTAGGCAGAGGGAACCTAGTGTTAAGACACTCCGTTCCCCACTTTCCGCCAATTTCTGGAGGCGTGTTGAGTGGTGGAACTCAACGCCGTGCTTTCCTCTCGACACCAGAGCGAAGAAGTGAAAATATAAATGTAAATAAATATTTCATGTCCTCGAGTGGGGATCGAATCCACAACCAGTCGATTTACAGGCACACTTTGTGCCCCTGCGCCACGACTGGCCTCAACATATTTTTCCTGAGTATTATTAATCTAGTTAAAAACGAGAATAGGTACTTCGGAATAAATATTGTAATAATAACTATTATATTAGTATCTAATATTTTTTAATAATCTAACTAAGTTAATAAATAAAATATTTAAATCTTCAAAATTTATTTAATGCTATTGTTATTTTGCAAAGCATAAATGTTTTACGCAAATAGGCTTATACGGTGTGAGCGCTTGAACTTTCCATACAATAAGGTCAGCCCGAATCAAATTTTAAGTCTCTTCCATACACAAAACCGACTACACTGGCGAGGACAGTTTATAACTTTATTGTGAGATAGACAACAGTGCATTCAGTAAGCCCATGGAGCTTTTCGAAAATGTTTTATGAAAACAAATAATGCTAGAACGTGAAACTCAAATAATTTAATAATTTTTAACGTCTCGCTGTATCCCGCACTCTGCAGGGTGGACAAAGGGAACCCAGTGTTAAAACTCCGTTCCACAGTTTCCGTCGGAAAATTCGTCCGTTGTCCGTCGAAATTTGAAGGCATTGCGTGTTGACTGGCGGAACTGAACTCAACTTATTAAATCATATTTATTGATACGCAAATATGAATTAATAATTGATCGAGTATGATTTAATATTTTTAACATTTTTAAAGTCTTATTCCACACCTAGGAAAGAAAAATACATATTTAGAAAACGTATAAAAATTTGAACGTAGCGGGACTCGAACCTGCGCCTCCTGGAAACCGACCAGGTCGGTTCTAATATTAATTAAATCCTACTTATATGACAATTTGTACATATAATTAATTTCGTTCATCATTAATATAACCACTCTGATCTACACAGCGTTCAATCTCGATAGATTGATTGAGACAAAGCTATATTAAACAAACATATATCAACTATACAAATTTTAAATGAAGTACTAAATGTTTCAACTTAATTATGGTAATTAAATAATTTAGCATGTCTCTCTTTGATTTTAACGATGAATGCACTTACTCCTGTTTGCGTCTGCTATTTTTAAATGAATATTTATCGTTAAAACAAATTAAATTAAATCAGTTTCACGCTGTACCCCGCACACAGCAGGGTAGGGAACCTAGTGCTAAAACCCTCCGCACTCTACTTTCCGCCGAGTTCTGGAAGCATTGTGCGTTGAGTGGTGGAATTCAAAGTCGCGCTTTGCCTCGACACCAGAGCGAAGAAATGGAAATATAAATTTAAGTAAATATTTCATCTTCTCGAGTGGGTATCGAACTCACAACCAGTCGGTTTTACAGTCACACTTTGTGCCGCTGCGGCACGACTGGCCTCGAAAGTACAATTGTACAAGATAAAAAAATGTATGTGGCCAACCATTAAAAAAAAGAAAACTAAATCGTGGATTGCTTCAAGCTGTTCTTGATAATATAATGAAACGATTCATTATCAACTCAAACAACACATCAGACGAGAGTGAAGATGATGAATTGCAAATGCAATATCCGATATAGAAAAATATATATGTATAGGTATATTTTTTATGTTTATATTTTTTTATTAAATTTCTAATAATAAACTTCATTACTAAAAGTTCTTTTTCTGGCCATACTTTATCGATCAGTCACACAAATGCATAAATCAGTTTAAGCCTCGCGACCTGTACATTGTTTATATTATTTTATAATTTTTAATCATGTTTCTAATCTAAATCGATTATATCTATAATCAGTTTTTCAATCCATTAAATTTAAAATACAATCAGCACACGCCCTTACTTCTATAAAAAAAAATAAAACGACTTGAGCTTGAGTTTGATCGCTGAATCAAAGTAAAAGAAAGCATTAGATAAAATACTTCTATAACAATAGTCTACTATTGATAAAAAAAATATAAAATAACAATTCATATATAAAGCTTCTGAAAATAAATAAACTATTATAAAAAATATAGTTACAATTTTATAGCTTAAAATAACACAAAGCAATAAAAAAAATTGTATACAGTACAGTGAAAACAAACTCCCGGGAGGCATGAAAATATAAGCGGTGAATTTTATTTCCAATAGATATGGCTATTATTGATTGTAGGACAGCAACTGTAGGTAACGTTAGTCGATTGAATTTAAAAAGCTCAATTTTGCGGGTCACAGATGATTAAATAAAGACGTTTATTCACCTAGCGGTTAAAAAAGTTGTAGCACAGGCTTAGATATTGTAGCAAATACTAAAAAATATATTTGTTTGACATCCTTAATTTACGCCTACCAATCAATATATTTTCACTTATGTGTGAAAATAGACGTTCAAACAAAAAAATCGGACAAGCGCGAGTCGGGCACGCCCACCAAGGGTTCCGTACAAAAGTTAGGGGTCTCATTGATTCTGAAATTAAAGCTTAGCTTAGCTAGAGCCTTTTCATTTAATACCTCACTTTAATACCAAATTTTGCCCGCTTTTTAAGGCTGTTATATTTTGGGCTTTAAGGTTGTTTTATCATTTTTAAAGATTTAACCACAAATGTATAGTTTTAATTTTTTTTTAAACTAGTATTATCTGAATATCAGATGCTGACTGCTAAATTTCATAATTCTAGGTTAACCGGAAGTACCCTATTAATTTTCTTAGGAAATCATGGGGCCGTAGATCAAGGTATATAGTTTGAATTTCAACTCGATACCTCCAAGCGTTTCTGAGATAAAGGCTCTTGATAGACAGACTGACAGACGGACAATAAAGTGACTTTATAAGGGTTTCTTTTTTCTGGTACGGAACGTACGTAGATACGTGTTCGTTGACTTGATCAATAAAAGAATTAAGATCGATGATTTAAAAATAGTATTTTCAACTCGTCGTCGTTTCTCTGTCTACCGTGGAAAATTCGAAGGATGCTTTTATAAGACGCCAATGATTTTAATGTAGTGAAAAGTAAAATAGTTTGAAACTTACATATACGCTTTCTATAGTAGTCAACACAACAACAATTTTTAAATATATCAACCCCAATTAACATGTACCTACACGTTTTAATGTTCTTAAACGAAATGTGTTATTATAACAGGTACTAAAGAATAATTCAGAAAGAAATATGTTTTATATTTTTTATCCATAAAGTAAAAGTTTAGTTATTGCTACACTTTAAGTTTGAAGTTTTTAAGAGTTTGGAAAGTCTCCCCTGTATACAATGGTGTTTACAAGGTTGCCAAGTAAAATAGCTTGAATATTAACCAACATTTAAAATGTCCAAAATCACATTTCTAGCGCAATAGAACGTTCAGGTATTCTTTGCAAAAGTTTGTGTTGTTTAAGTTTCGAGTGATTTGTAAGGGAAAACCTTGTAGTGCATATTTTTTTATAAATTTCACGCAATATCACAGTTTATAAAATTAGTAAATCATAGCTGGAGAAACGCAAATGTTAATTTAATATTAATTAGAATAATACATCAATCTGTTTTACAGCTTGACGTTGTATCCCGCACATAGCAGGTTAAGCAGAGGGAACCTGGGAACCCGGTTCCGTTCCCCTCTTCCGGCCGAATTCTGGAGGTATTGCCTGTTAAGTGGTGGAACACAATGCCGCGCTTTACCTCCTTACCGGAGCGACGAAATGAAAATATCAAATATTTCTATAAATTACAGATGCACCACATGTGTTTTTGCGCCACGATGGCCTCATCTCTACAATTATTTGAAATAAAGAAATTATCATAAATAAACAGATTATAGAAGATACAATATCTTCCGTAATCTCTACTTCCAACTGTGAAAATTCGCAATTCGGGTTTTTTTTCTTAGTGCATCAGTTTTTATTCTAAGTGTAATAAAAACTGACTAGGAAAAATCGGTCTGTGCATTAAATATTTTTACGAAAGAATAGTAATAAAATATTATTTTATAATTTTTTAAATTTTTTGTTTTAAATGTCTGTTTGTTGTTTGTCTCTCACATATGCAGTACCTCTGGAAGAAATTTAAATTTTTGTTTATATAAGGTTGCATTCAAGTCCGGATGGGCGGGACAAATTGTAAAATTGATATTGAAGACTCAAACGCTTGGTGTAGAACCACAATAGACATAAAAACAGATAAATCACGTTGAAGTTGTTCAGTATTTTCATAAACAAATAAAAATCATTTGAATACTGAGGTCAACGTGGCGCAGTGGGCCAGCGTCTGATTCTATCTCCACACGGGGAAACTATTACATTTATACTATTTGCATTTTTCACTACTATAAGGTAACCGTAGCATTAAGATATAAAATCTCGAAAAGGTGTTCAGCTTTCTGAGCATATTTATTGACGTGAAAAAGTCAAAGATCCAGAATATCAGATGTGAAACTAAATATTAAGCGCTTTAACACTATAATATAATAATTGAATTAGTATGATGGACATTTCTTACATACTCGTAGTTATATAAAAACATAAGTTGAAAGTTCTACGTGGAAAAGGTGATATAGTTTTGGTTGCAAGCTTCAATGACTGCATCTAATCATAAAGAAAATAGACTAGCTGGTCACGGGCAGCAGTAGTAGAGTGAATACTATAAAATAATCAATTTGTCACCGATAAAACCTAAGCAATAATTAAATCCAATTAAAACTAAAATCTCACATCATTAATAAGCTGTATAATATTATAGTTTCAGTTTTATTTGATATAAATTAATATGGAAAGTTAATAAAAATAAAATCTTTATAAAAAAAATGTTTTAGGTACCTCTAATTTTAATCGCGTAGTGTACAGTGACAGCTGCGGCCGACAGAACGTGGAAATGGCTATTTTTACTCCCTAATAAAGCTTAAAGCAGACTTTAGGTTGAAACTTTACGAGCTTTTAAACTGTTATTACGTTTTCGATGAAAGCGGATAGCTATTGTCAAAATCCCATGACATCCTGTGGTATTTCGTCTGCGACTATTAAAGC
>JAATLQ010032818.1:0-15543 GCA_013421005.1 Heliconius erato x Heliconius himera
AGTAAATATAGCTTTGAACTCACTCTGTATAACATTGAAAAAATTCTCATATAGTAAATTGGGCTTATTATTATGTTTTAAATATTTAAGTTTTGTTATTATATTACTTCTGAACTTTTCTATACGACTAGTTGTCATCGGTATACAAACATTTTTTTTATTTTTATCAATTTTTTTTTTACCAAGGTGAAAGGAAGCCAACTGTCCGCAATGATCTGAACTTAACATATTAATTATTGTTTTTTTACAAGGCACAGAGTTTGTAAAAATATTATCAATAAAGTAATCGTGAAGAAATGGAAATATATATTAAAATAAATATTAAATTTCCTCGAGCGGGAATCAAACCCACAACCGTCGCGTTACAGGCACACCCTTGTGCCCCTAGGCCACGACGGCCTCAACAAGCTTGTTACAACTTATTTTAATACAAACGTATAAAAATATATGACAATACTAGCGATTGCGGCCTCCCCCGTGAAGTCACAAAAGCATTCGCAGTTGTGAAGGACTTGACTGTGCCTGATGATTATTGGTAGAAAGTGATTAAAAATGAATGTATGATTATATTAATGAACATATTATAAATTATTATAATTGATATTTAGCTAATATAATTGATGATGAATTTAAGAAGTCATTAATAGTTAAATCTAATGTGGCATACATTTTTAATTGCATAATCGCGTTATGGGTATATATAAATAAATAATTAATGTTAATAAATAAATGTAAATATTAAAAATGTATATTTTCCTTTTTCGCTTAGGCAAAGCGCGGCGTTAAGTTCCGCTTCTCAACATGCAATGTTTCGAAAATTTGGCGAAAAATGGCGAACGGAGGTATCTTGCAGTATTGAGTGTTTTATTATTAACTTCTCAGGTTCCATCTGGCTACCCAGCGTGGTAGGAAGGCTATATCCATATAGTATGTTATGCAGAGAGAATCTAGTGTCAAGACAATTTATTCCGATTAAGACAATCTATTCCTATTAACTGCGTTCCCCAGTGGAATTGTGGAGGTATTGCGTTTTAAGTGTCAGAGCTCAACGCCGCTTTTTGCTTTGTTAACGGAGCAAAGAAATGAAATAAAAAAAATAGACATGCTATATTCCACGCACAGCAGGTAAGGCTGAGGGAAGCTAGTGTTAAGACACTTTTTCCCCCATTTTCCGTCAAGTTCTGGAGGCGTTGCGTGTTGAAAGCAAAGAAATGAAAATATTAAATTAAATAAATATTTCATTTCCACGAGTTGAGATCGAACCCACAACCAGTCACGTTTACAGTCACACACTGGTGTGCACCACACCCATGTGCCACAACTGGCCTCTATTGTGCATATTTTTAAAATTGAAATATTATAAAATTTAATATGAAAAAAAAACTAATTTTGTCGGTCCGTATGTAGTTCTAATGTCGTCATATTGTGTTTATTCACATTGAAGCAAGTCACGAGTACTGTCGGTAGAAAAGTGATGGTATCCATGAAATTTTTATGAGATACTATTCTAAATTCATACGCCTCCTACCTGCTGTAGGTACTTTGAATAAGAGTTTATGCTTTGTAAAGAAATTATGTAATTTCATTTATTCTTTTCTTTGTAGACTAATAAGGCTTAAAATATACATAATACAATATTATATTAATGATATTATTTTCTTCTCTTGATAATATATTTTTCTTTTTTAGGCAGATTTAACCAAATATTAAGACACTCCGTTTCACACGCACCGCCCAATTTTCGAGACATTGCAAGTAGACTGGCGGAAATCAGCGCCGCGCCTTGTCTCTTCTGAGCGAGGAAAGTGCTTATTAAATAGTTGCGCAGTTCACATTCGGTTTTCACATCACAATTTACACAACAGTTACTAACATTTTTGACAACACACCAAATGCACCATCCGCTTTTGTCTGTAATGAGACTGTGTATCCCTCGTAGTTGTGGAGGTGGGGGCTTTCTAATGTCAAGAAATTCCAGGTATGCAATCTTAGATATTTTTTTCTCAAGATTGACGTTGATATGCACAAGAATGTTGACTTTGTCAACACAAAGGCCACACAATCAAGTAGCCAAGATGGTCTTGTGAAATAAGAGATGTCTTACAAAAGGTACAGTCCCACATCTGTCTGTCTGAAAATAGTTTTGCTTTGTTCTACTGGGATCAGTCTATTATTAATGACAGGTATATTGTTGCTAATAGATCTGATATAGTACTAGTAGTCTGATATAGTAGTAGTAGTTGTCCCACCGTTGGAAGAGTTTTTTATTATATTTTTAAATGTATTTTTTACAACAATTTATATTTAAAAATGTGAAATTTATTTTCCTTCTATTATTTTTTTTCAGTTTCACGCTGTACCCCGCACACAGCAGAGTAGGCAGAGGAACCTAGTAGAGAGACACTCCGTTCCCCACTTTCTGTCAAATTCTGGAGGCATTGCGTGTTAAGGGAGAACTCAACGCCATGTTTTGCCTCTACACCAGAGAGAAGAAATGGAAATATAAATTTAAATAAATATTTCATCTCGTCAAGGTTTTACAGTCACACTTTGTGCCCCTGCACCACGACTGGCCTCAAATACTATATTATTATAATAAAAGTATAATCAGAATTAATTCGCCCGAGTGGGAATCCAACCTACAATTGTTGTGTTTACAATCAGACAATCAAATTAATATAATTCATTCATTATTTTACTTAATAATTTTAATTTATCCTATCTATTAAGTGTTAGTTTCCTCCAGTAAACAGCAGGACTATATTGATTTTTTATCAGTGCATTCAAATACATATACAAACATATTAGATCGTAAGAACGTAACTGTAAGAACGATAGCTTATGGATTCGATTCCCACTCGAGGAAATTAAATATTTTATGTTTTTATTTCTTCGCCCTGGTGTCAAGGTAAAGAACGGCGTTAGGTTCCGCCACTCAACACGCAATGCCTCTAGAATTGGAGGAGAACGGGGAACAGGGAACGGGGTGTCCTACATTAGGTTCCGCCTGCCTTTTGCTGTATGCGGTATGCGTCAGCATTAAGAAAAGGCTATCTTTTTAATTCTGAATGTTTAATCCTCGAAGCAATTACGCATTTCTTCGCTTTTATAGGATTAAGCGCGGTACGAAATCTCTCAAAAAATTTGCGGAAAGAGATAAATGGCCTCCGTTTATCGCTTAGAGTAGAGAAGTAGAGTAGACATACGTAATATAGTGGTAAGTCACTATTTTATGTATGTCTACTCTACTTCATACAACGTACGGAGTGCATCTTAAAAGAAAAACATTCACAAAGCCGAACGTCGATCGGCAACCGTTTTTTTTCTATTAATGAGGTAAATTGAAACGGTCAAACGAAATTCCCACGAGTCGTGATCAGAAAGCTGAAGGAGCGAAGGTAAAGCAAAATTAGGTTTATTTATTAGTTCTATTTCTTTGTCTTTTTAACTACGATGTACTTTAATTTGTAGAAATAAAATACTAGAATTCGTTGTGGTGTCTTTTATCGAACCTTAGTTTATGCGATAGTTATGGATTCAAATCAAACATGGAAAAAAGGTTTAAAATATAGATCGTAACGGCCATCGTGATCATCATCGAAAAATGAATCATTTCCATTTCCGCTGTATTGCCGAATTGAGTTCCGTTATTCAGTAGGTAATGTTTAGTGAAGGCTAAACGAAGTGTCTTATCACCAGGTTCTCTCGTCTACTCCGGTAAAATATTAATCTAAATAATCATACTAATATTATAAATGTGAGGCCAGTCGTGGCGCAGCGGCACAAGGTGTGACTGTAAAATCGACTGGTTGTGGGTTCGATCCCCACTCGAGGAGATGAAATATTTACTTAAATTTATATTTCCATTTCTTCGCTCTGGTGTCGAGGTTAAGCGCGGCGTTGAGTTCTGCCACTCAACACGCAATGCCTCCAGAACTCGGCAGAAAGTGGGGAACGGAGTGTCTTAACATTAGGTTTCCTCTGCCTACCCTGCTGTATGCGGGATACAGCGTGAAGCTGATTGATTGAATATTATAAATGTGAATGTAAGTTTGTTTGTTACGCTTTCACACCAAAACTACTCCTACTAAAAAAGCCGCATTTGAGTCTCTAGTATATGTAAAAACATGAATGCTTAATATCGTGTTTAATGTTCCTATTATCTGCTTGCTTAAATCCAGCTTTAAGTATTTTCACAACATATTATTAAGCTATATTTTTTTTTATAGAAAAAGTTATAAACATAATACGTTTATATTACCTTGTTGCTATAGATTGTAAAATATATAAACCCTACCCATAAATGTACCCTTAATGTCCAGAGCACGTCATATTATTGACATCTGGTCTCTTGGGCCTTTTCACAAAATTAATACTGAACTATTTTATCAAATGACAGGACAATGACATTTTGTATAGAATTTTTTATCATAACCAAGTAATAAAACAAAGCAAGGCGTTGAACCAACAAGCGATGTCAATAAAATAGGTGCGCCTACTTATAAATCTAATCTTTTTTTATAAGTCCTGCTAGCTGCGGGAGACGCGTAAATAAAATAAAGCCCGGTCAAGTGCGAGTCGGATTTGCCAACCAAGAGTTCCGTACTATCTTTCAAATCCTCATCATCAAGAGACATTAACAGAATATGTTAAGACGAATATTATGTGCCCAAACTAGATTTGTTTATTAGTAGGCAGTCCAAGGCTCCATCAGCCATTTTCCAGTCCCATCACCAGACCACCTCGATGGTACTATGATACCTACTGTATTGTCATCTAATCTAAATATAATTGCGAAGTTTCATGATGATACAACAATTAGAAGTGGGTGTAATACATATTCTTTGATTCCATTACATAGTTTCTTACATACAGGTCAACCTAATAAAAAATTTGACCTAAAAATTAAGTACAAATATTTATAAAAGTTAAAATCAGTATTTTTTTAGTCCAACCATACTCAAAAAAAGCCAGTTAGGCAGAAGGAACCTTTTGCAAAGATACACCATTTGTCACTTTCCGCAGAATTCTGGAGGCATTCGTGTTGAGTGGCAGAACTCAACGCCGCGCTTAGCCTCGACACCAGAGCGAAAAAATTAAAATTATAAATTTAAATAAATATTTCATTCCCTCGAGTGGGGCTCGTACCCATAACCAGTCGCATTTACTGTCACACTTTGTGCTCCTGCGCCACGACTGGCCTCAACTCAACTCAAAATAAGATGTAAAGATAAAAAGTTTAAAAAGTTACACACGATATGTAAAATGAACGTGAATTTGGTGCAACATTCTAAGATAAAATAAAATCTGTAATTACAGAGTCAACTCAATCTCAATCAAAATTCGCCGCGCATTGTCTAATTGTTTAATTATATTTTTTAACAATCAATTGATAAAAAATATAAATAACAATTTCGTTATATTTGTTAATTATATTTTTATTGGCATTGTTGAGTAACGGCGTATATATATATATATATATATATATATATATATATATATATATATATATATATATATATGTATAGAGTATGACGGCGTTGAGCACCGCCACTCATCATTCAATGTGCAATTGGGGAAAAGAACGTTCTAGTACCTCTACCCATTCTACTATATGCGGGATACAGAATAAATCTATTTATTTAATACTAGCGATACGCTCGCAGCTTCGCCCGCTTGAACTGCACAATCATTTATTTACTAATCTGAATAAAATTCAGATATTTTCGTGTTCTTGTACAATACTATCATTTCAAGGACAATATCCAAATCCTGAAAAGTAAAGTCAATTCAATGAAATATTTATTTAGCAATTTTGAAGAACCAAATACGTTATATATACATTTTTTATTTATTAAAGAAGTTTGCCGAAGTCCAATAGTAAAAACTGATTTAAATTGGGTAATCCGTGTTTGAGATTAGCATGCACAAACGCACATACAAACAGACAAAAAAAATAAAAATATTTCTTTTCGTTTCTATTACATTGACAAATGCCCTCAATAATAGATTTTTTCGTATATCCTCCATATACACACAGCGACCACCTACAAATTTATTGTATGTACATATAGATAACAAAATATTGTGAAAACGTACAGAAAAAAAAATGTTAAAAAACACTACTTTTAAATGAGGTAAAATGTTTATTTAATCTACATATAAACTAAACTTACGTGAACAGGCTTATCCGTTAACCGCGTTGACCCCATCCCGTTACTGTGGAACCTTTGCCCGCGTCGACATTAATTGGGGTGGTTAAGGAGAATTAATGATATGGGTACTGTCATGGGTATATTTAAATTGGGTTAGGCTTTCCAAAATAATTGTAGTGGTCGAGGTTAGCGGGTTCGATTTCTTAAGCGATTTCTTAAGCTCATAAATTGATTCATGTAAAAACGGAGATATGATTAAATTTTATAGTACAGGCAAATAAATAAAATAATATGAATGAGTACAAAATAAAAAAAATAATGTATTTAACTGTTTTACGCTTTTCCGCGCATCTAGCGGGGTGGGCAGAGGCAATTTAGTGTTAAGTTTACCTTTCCACATTTTCCGCACAAATTCGAGACATTATTGAGCGGGGAAATAATAAAAATAATCCTTTGTGTGGAATTGAAGCTACAATCATTACATTTACGGTAAAATACTGTGCCCTTGCACTACCACGAATTCTCCTCTCTCATTTAGTTAATGGTACAATCCATTTATTGACAATCTGATTAAATTATTCAATATCTTAAAAATTTATTCATCGATTTCATTTTAAATTAATTTAAAAGCATTAAAAAATGTTAAAGCTTAAAATTAATTCCACCATTTCATTAAAATGAGGTCGTTGCGCACGCAGTGGTACAAAAATGCGACTGTAACTGCGACAGGTTGTGGGTACTATTCCCACTCAGAGAAATTAAATATTTATCTTTTTATTTCCTCTTACTGGTGAAATGCAGCGTTGAGTTCCGACACTTAATACGCAATGCCTCAAGAATTCGGCGGAAAGTGGAGAACAGAGTATATTAATAAGTAACGGAGTGTAGTTAACACCAGATTCCGACGTTACGTCTGCCCTGCTATGTGCGGGATTCAGCGTGTAGGTAAAAAAAATTACAATATAAAGACGCTTTACTGTTGATTGATTGATTTATTACATATATGTTTGTTGATTATAAAAATACTTGACACATAAACATCGGTTCAAATACAGTTGCTCTAAGACAAACTTTTATTACATTTTTTTAAATTTAATGCATCTTTATGCACTGGGTGATTTAAAAAAGAAATAAAAAAAGTCGTTAACAAGAAAATTGATTAAGCCAGCTCTTCAAAGTTATCTCATCAATATGTATTACTAAGGCTAGTATTAACTACTTGAAGCTCTGTAGAAAGAGACCAATCTGTATTTTGTCGTTGGTTAATAGTAATATTATAAAGAAATGTTAAGACACTCCGACACCAGAGTTCAATTCCAGTACATGAAATGAAATATATAATACTTTCATTTTCTCACTCAGGTAACTTTTAAACCGTCGCTTAAATCGAAGTATCCTAAAACTATGTTCCCAGGTTCCTTCTACCCCGCTATGAAGCTAAAAAATTTATTGGTCCCCAAGTAGCAGCAACCTAATACAACTACAGCTTTTACAGACGTCTTAATCTAATCATTCAAACTCTTGTTGGCATATAGATTGGCGTATAGATATGTTAGGGAGAGTAAAGAAGTACTAAGAGTAAAAGTCTCCAAATGACTAAAGGAATGGAGAAAGCGCAATCATTAATTTTACGTCTTAAAATCCACGCAATCAAAATTTGCCGGCAAGGACTGGTATTGATATAAGAAGATACTTGATAGATTTTCCATATAAAATAAGAAGGTCACATGGCTTTTCAAATAAGAAATGTCATCGGCATACATTTTAAAAGTTTTCATTTAACGAATATATCCTTATAAATAATGTATCTGTGGATGGATGTATAATGCAATATATATTTGCGATCCGATCTGATATATGTGATCAGATCGTTGTAAAGTATTTTTAAGTGTTGTATCGTCAGTATATCGTTTGTAATGGATGACTTAACTAGCTGTAGTGTTGATGGTGAATAATAAAAAGTCTACTCACCGTTATCACTGAGTATATTCAACACCACTTTAAAGTACATATAGTTTGGACACAAATAGTAAATCACGACACAGTTTACACAAAAAGTCAACTATAAACATATATATAAAAGAGAACACGATAAATACTGATTTGGAAAAAAATTATAAAGAAAAGAGTGCTCGAGTGCAAGCATCGACTGTTATATGTAAAATATGCCGTCGACAAGAGGGTAGGCGTAAATGTTAGAACACCTTACCGCATCGGTCGACGGCAGCAAGCGCTTTCATATAAATAAACTAAATACGAATAATACTTATTTAGAAAACGTATAAAAACTTATTTAGAAAACGTATAAAAATTTGAACGCAGCGGGACTCGAACCCGCGCCTCCTGGAAACCGACCAGGCGCTCTGACCACTAAGCCATGCGTTCTCGCCAAGCTACGTCGAAATTTTTATACCCGCTGCGTTCAAATTTTTATACGTTTTCTAAATAAGTATTTTTCTTTGCTATGTGTGGAATAACATTTTAAAAATGTTTAAAAATAAATACGAATACTTACTATAAAATATATAAATTAAATTAAATGTATTTTTGTATATAAGTGACTAGAGGGCACGCGCGGCTTCGCCCGCTTATTAGGAGTGAATTCTAAAAAAAACACGAAACACGTGTTCAATATTTTTAACAGTCTGAATTTAAATTTTTATAAAAATCGGTGGCAATTTAAAGATTTTTCCATATAAACTTTCAACCCCTTATTTGAACCCTTAGAGGGGTGATTTCTTAAAAACCATGAAACACGTGTTCAATGAAATATTTTTAAGAGTCTGAATTTAAAATTTTATAAAAATCGGTACAGATTAAATTTTTTTCCCATACAAACTTTCAACCCCTATTTCATCCCTTTAGGGTTAAAATTTTTCAAATTCCCTTCTTAGTGGATGTCCAGAATATGAAAATAAACATCTGCCCAAATTTCACGTTTCTAGCATCAGTGGTTACGGCTCTGCGTGCGTCTTACCTCAGTCAGTCAGCACAAGTCCTTTTATATATATAGATAAATAAATAAATAACAATATTGAAATATATAAATAACACATATTAAATAAACTATAAATGTAAATTATTTACATTTTAGTCCCCTACACTAGCTTTATTTACTTTACTAAACAATTTCTTTTTCAGCACATTTCTTGCACTGCCAGATTTAGAGAAAAGGATGACCCACGACATTGAAGCAGCGGAGGCCTTTAATTATTATTCTTACAAAAAGAGCTATATTAAAAGTAAAATAGTATCAAATGTGTAATATTATTTTTGCTCTCAAACTGTACCCCGCATATAGCAGGGTAGGCAGAGGGAACCCAGTGCTAAGTTCCCCATCAAATTAATTAAGAACAAAAAAGTGCAAAAGTGGTGCTGCTGAACATCAGATTTTTTTACTATATTGTGAACGCAGTGCACCCATAAATCCAGCCTTGATTTTTATATAGTAGGCAGAAAGAATCTACAATAAAAAGATACCCAGCTCGCCACTCGACCTTAACATAACATGAGGCGGAACTCAACGCCACGGTTCGTCTTAGCAGAGCGGAGGTATGAAAATATTTGTAATAATATCAGGATAGGTCCTGACTACGTACCCACCCACATCCATCGCTTATACAGCCAAACACGATATCACAATACATCTAATAGATATTAACATTAACTGAAGTGACAGTTAAGAAAATAACTGACAGATAAACTAAAAACGGAAATCCGTTATTGGTTTATCTGTCAGTTAAGATGAAAACTTTAAAATTACATTTATCGTATCTCGCGAGTTATTGAAACAATAACACCGCTATATGAGAGCGTTATTTAAAAAGTTATAGTAGTACGTCGAGTTGTTCCATTGTATTGTAGTTGTATCCAATAAAACTATAAATTGTAACTGTATTTTATAAACTTCAACAACTTCTATACGTTATGTTCTGTTATATATAATAGGTGTTGAATTTTATATTTTCAACCTGAGGTCTGTGTTGTGACGCAGAGGCACGAGCGTAGGACGTTAAACTATTGAATTCCATCACTCATAACAGAATGCTTCCAGAATTAAGTAGAAAGTGGTCAAAAGAGGTGTCTTAATGTGAACGGAGTGATTTAATATTAGGTTCCCACTGCCAACCCTGCTACGTACGGAATACAGTGTGAAGCTAAAAAAAGTACCGATTTAAAAGAGGCAGTTATTATTTTGATCTATGTATATACGATGTACATACCTACCTGCTACTATACCTACAATATACTTGTGTGATATTGTTGGAATATTTGTATATGACTATACTTAGGCTCCTAAGCAGGTGTGCTGCTAAGTTTTTTAAATATTTGTATGCTTGTCGACTAATTTCTCGG
Source organism: Heliconius erato x Heliconius himera (assembly GCA_013421005.1). NCBI lineage: Eukaryota > Metazoa > Arthropoda > Insecta > Lepidoptera > Nymphalidae > Heliconius > Heliconius erato x Heliconius himera. Next base: position 10,512 of record JAATLQ010032818.1, read on the forward strand.
AAACTAATTGAACATTAGTTGTAGAGTTGATCTTTTTTGATTTAAACATTCCAAGATTAATTAAAATCAGTGAAGTAGTCGTATGAGTGGCCATGTATTTCTTAAGTATTTGAAGTTGGTTTAACGTTTTTTAATTACTTTATATCTTTATTGAACCTGTTGTGGGTCTATTCCTACTAAAGAATTTGTTCTGTCCTGTACAACCTGTAGATTCTAGCTGCCAAATTTCATAATTCTAGTTCAACCGGAAGTACTCTATAAATTTAGATTCCCTTGTTAGTGTCGAAATACGTGCTTTTTGCGATATAAACGCCTATCTTTTTTAAAGTAAATATGATTTTTTTAGGAAATCATGGGGTCGAAGATCTAAGTTTATGGTTTGAATTTCAACTCGATATCTCCAAGCGTTCCTGAGATAAAGGCTCTTGATCTTATAAAGGTTCCTTTTTTCTTTAAAAAGTACGGAACCCTAAAAAAAGATATGTTTAAACATTTATCACTTAATATAGCATAGATAAAGCAAAACTGGTTGAACTGGCTTATATGAAAATTGATCCATAAATAGTTTATAACCTGGATTAGTACAGAATACTTTTATCCTGATATATGATAGAGGTGTACTATTACTATCACTTCATTTATAAAAAATATATTATACATATTACGTTAAAATGTTACTCAAGGGAAATATTCTGTTTGTAAGTTATATAAAATGGAATATAGCGGTATTAGGAACTGCGCCTCTTTAACCGACTTTTCATGCGTTTCGAAACATTTTTTGAAATTTATTTTTTTAAAGTAATATATTGACAATGTCATTGATAGCGCTGTTAGCGTACTTTATTAACGCATGGTGGATTCCAATTGTAATTATTAACTAATACGAAATGTAAACTCAGTTAAATTAATAACACAGCTTCTGCAATGGTGTGGAGAATGTAAGAGAGAATGCAGGATTGAGATTCATCTTCAAAAACCTTCACGTCAATGATAAATGAAAAGCGGAAATTAGGGAACAGAGTGTCTTAACACTAGATTCCCAGGTTCTCTCTGCCTGCCCTGCCATGTGCGAGAAAGCATTATATATAATTTTTTTGCCAAACTTGAACTCACAACACTTCATTTTAACTTACAGACAGCTTTTACAGCACCACTACATTATATTTTATAACTTTAAAGCATTTTCATACAATAAAATCAGTATAAAAATGTATTGCGTTTCTATTAACATCCCACACCCTGCGGCGACCAGCCATGGTGTGAAACAAATAACTTTTACAGTTATGGCCACCATTAGGCGCCATCGACTTAGATTATACGATTATTTCTACCGTATATTTTGTTGTAATTAAAAATTATTTCAATTATACGTGTTGGTTTTGTTATTTTTGTAAGGAAAAAGGATTTCATGTACTCAGTTGAATGGTTAATACTATTTTAGCATAGTGATTAACTTTTTGTTATCGTAGGTTGAAATTATCCTGTACAGATAGATGGTTTTGGGAATAAAAATGTAATATATTTGATAAGGGAAGGGAACGGAAGGAATCTTAATGGAAACAGATTACTTGACACTAGTTTCTCAGGTTCTATTTTCACCACTACATTAAAGATAGAAATAAAGGCCAGTCGCGGCGCAGGAGCACAAACGTGTGACTGTAAAAGCGACGGGTTCTGTATTCGATTCCCACTCGAGGAAATGTAACGGTATATAATCATTTCTTCACTCTTGGCAAATCGCGACTTTTACTTTCACCACTCAACGCGCAATGCTTCTAGAATTTAGCAGAAAGTTTAGAGCGGAGTGTCTTAACACTAGGCTCCCTCTACCTACCCTGCTATATGTGGCATATAAACGTGAAACGAAATATAAAAATGTTAAAAATATTTAGGTTCAACTCACTTCAAAATATTATACAGTAAAATTAGCATACTTTGTGATACTTTTGAACTATGAAAAGATCAAATGTACTTACATGTATACGAATTCTAAATAAATCTAATCTAATCTAGATTCACGCTGTGTCCCTAGCAGAGAGAATTCTAAATAGCTTCACTAGAAATCAAATATTTGATTAGAAGCAAATACTTTTTTCGAATTCATAAATAAAGTGGAGAAAAGAGTGTCTTGACACTATGGTTTATTTATCTACCCGGATATATAGTGTGTATGTATAAGGGATCCTACTATGTATACATGAGAGATACAGCGTGAAACTAAAAAAAATCTAATACGGTTATCATAAATTCAGTCAATGTGGCTTTGAGACCTACGTCTCTAGTAGCTGGCACAATTGAGTCGATCTTCGTGATATAAGATTACGCCACTTTTTACATATAAAGCAAGTGTTTCTCGGTACTTTGGCTATAAATATCTGGGAAAAACGTAGGCGAAGAGCCTCCTACGCCTTCCACGATAGTGCAGATTCTGTCAAAAGTCTTTATGATTCATTGAATTTAGTTTTTGTAGAATAGTTATTGCGCTTATTAGTGTTTGTTCAAATTTGTGCATATAAGTATTTTGAATCGAACGTTTTAATTAACTTTATGATTCAAACCGTGACGATGTTTTTGAAAATATTACTATATAACAAAGCTCAAAGATTATAAAGGTATAGGCTAACTAATCTGACTAAATATATTTAAGAAAAAAATTACTAAAAAGTATTTTTTAATTGGAATTAAGAATAATGTAAATAAGAAAAAAATATTTAATTGTAAATAAATTTAAATTAAGAATAGCGTAAATAAGAAAAAATATATATTGCAATTAAAATTATTTATAATAAATTTTGTTTTTCTCTTTCTTCTTTAATTTTAATTTTTAGTATTTATTTCACAATAGCGCCTTTTTTAAAACTATTATTTATTGTTTATTATTTTTGCATTGTCAACGGTTAGTGATAAGGATGCAAAGTTTCAAATTAATCCGACACTTATAAATCATATCGTTCAACTGTGATTTGAACCTATAACCGTTAATATCAATCGAATATCCTATATAGTGTAGTGTGTCGACACTTATGTAATACAAACATACATAAATATGTACGGAGAATGCAACAGGCAAAAGCTTATTAAATGTTCTTGAGAAAGCAAAGTTCCGAGAGTTAATAGTAAGTTTCTTAATAAAGCAAAATTAAGATGCATCCTGCGAATGAATTATTCATTGCAACATGTCACATGTACTATATACTTACAGTATGTGATTTCTTCGGTTTGACCTCAAAGGGTTCTTTAGTTTTTCTTTTTGTTGATACGTAGACAGAGGGAATTTATATAGCTCCGCATATATATGTATCTAAAGAAAAACTTAATTTTTTGTAAATTTAAATTTGAATTGTGTGAGAAATAAAGTTTATTGTTATCATTATTAAAAGTTATTATTATATATGTAGGGAGAGGGAACCTATTGTTAAGAGACTCGAAATCAATCGGATTTCGATCGGATCTCGGAAAGAATGTATTATTTTCATTTTCTCATTTTGGTAAAAAATAAAGTGCGGCATTGAGCTCTGCCTCTCAAACCTTGGGCGGTTCGTTACTCATGTTGATGCCAAATGTAAGAAATTTATAAACAGAATAAGAAAGGAATAACAACTATGAATTGTTGTTCTGTTTAACTTGGCACCGTTTTTTTCATTGTAACTATAACATTAAATTTATGAAATAATTTAAAGTAAATAAAAAATATGAATTTTTATTTACTTTAAATTATAAAAATATGATTGAGCGATGTGTGGCGGAACTCTACTCCGCGCTTTGTCATGTTACCAGAACTAGGAAATGAAAATATTCAATAACTCAATCCCCGAATGGGAATCGAACCCTCGACTGTCGTGCTTACAGTCACACTCTGTGCCACTGCCCCACGATACTTATAGTGATATAATATAATTTTACCTGGTGGGAGCTGCCCATTGAGCGGACCCTCGTGTAGAGCTAAACAAATTTTTGCTACGCCATAACGTACAAAGTCATCTAAAATCTATGACGCGTAATAGTCACATTTTGGCGTGGATTGCAACTGGTGGGCGTTCTGCCTACACGTTTGTCGACGTGTAGAGGGCTACGTAATATTTTAACCGACTTAAACAAAAAGGAGTAGTGATATATATTGTTAGAATTGGCTCACATTTGAGTACACGAAGTTCACGAAATTAGAATTTCCAGTATAAAAGACAGAAACCATGCAAAGAAATTAAATTTATATTATAGAGATAAAAACTGTTACAAGATTACAATTGGAGTTCATTTCAAACGATATGTGTGTGCATTTTGCTTGAAATTTTACAAATTTAGATTGTCAATTTTAAGAAATTATATTTCTCGCTCCTTAAGTTAGTACACAGGCTCGGTGCTATCGTCCGACTCGCACTTTTTGTATAATCTGTTTAGGTTTTCAAGCACGTGTGCTAAATTTGGTAAATGTATGTATTTTTGTCAACAATGTTTTTAAAAATTAATTGTGATAATATTAACATGATCCTTTTTGAATTAAGTACAATCTTATTTGAATAGAATAGAATAGAATAGAATAAACTTTATTGCACACATAAAACAAATAAGTCTATAAAATGAACAACATAAATAAAAATAAAAAAACACGTATGCAAAGGCGGTCTTATTGCTTTAAGCAATCTCTACCAGACAACCTTTGAAACATTACGAATAAGTTGCAATGAGGAAAAGGGGGACAACGTCTCGGTGCAAATTTTAAATCAAATTAGATATATAATAATATAAATCAACAATATATAATAAACTTACATAAAATATGTTTAATGTTTATATACTATACACATACATACATACATCAAAAAACAATATATACTTACACATATATACATACATACTTAAACGTGTGTAAAAATATATACATAATATTAAATAGATAAGGATAAAATACTATTCTAACTTAAATAAATATTCTTTTAGACGTTTTTTAAAAGTGTAAAGGGATTTGGAATGTCGAACTTCTGTAGGAAGTTCATTCCAAAGAATCGCAGATTTCACAGAGAAAGACTTGGAA
>JAATLQ010032819.1:0-15544 GCA_013421005.1 Heliconius erato x Heliconius himera
CCATATTATTAATCCTACCCACGATATATGTTTATTTTACAAAAATAGTAATTCCAGTCATAACGACTCAAATTTTGATATTTTTTAAAGTATACTTAATTTAAACATTAACTTTGTGATCTCTAACTAGAAATATAAGTTTATTACGTTACAAACTAGCATTATTATATTGTTAATACTGTCACTTTGTTATGTTTACTTTTTACATTTATAATCTGTTAAATCAACGATTAAATTTTAAAATTTTTGATTTGTTAAAAAAAAAACAAAATAAAAAAAACTACTTTTATTCATATAACATCCTTGTTTTGTTGTGAATAATGCCTTATGACATCAGTTTCGTAACAAATATTATCAGTATTGTTACTCATCAGTTACGTTACGAATTCGAAAATGTACACTTTTCTGAGTATGACCCTTTTATGAGATATATAAAATTACAATTATATTAATGTACGCAAATGCCTGCCGCCATCTTCGTTAGATGCGTGTATGGGAATTGTGAAAAGAGAGTTAAATAGGTTTGGTGAATTATAATTACTTATAAATGTAATTTCTATATATATTAGTAAATATTTAACATATTACAATAAAAGGAAATATAAATATAATAGTATCTTTTATAATATGATATAAAACTATTATATTAAAATACGTATTTACAATTTATAAATATTATATGAGTTTATTTAATGGTAATCTGTCAAGATATTTCATTAAATATCATAAAGATACTTATTTAGAAAAGGTATAAAAATTTGAACGTAGCCTCCTGGAGGCGCGGGTTTGAGTCCCGCTACGTTCAAATTTTTATACGTTTTCTAAATAAGTATTTTTCTTTCCTAAGTGTGGATTCACTTTAAAAATGTTAAAAATATCATAAAGATATTAGGTATTAACGAAATATTAAATATTTACGATTTATGACTGACTGTTAGAGATCATTGACCCTATGTTTTCTATTAACTAATATAGTCACAGCCTACTGCTGCTTGGCTTCACTGGTACTAATGTGCTTGGCTAAGTGAATTACTATGGTATTTAATTTTTATATACATTATATAAAGATAGTTTCACGGTGCCTTGCGGTGCGTCAACGTTAACACTTAGTGTATGATGGATAGGTGTGTGGTGCTATTTTATGTCCCAGCTCTGGTGTATTGTAGTATGTATTGTGTATGTAGTGTCCGCTTATTTGTCCAATGTTTCGTTTTATCGTAGAAAACATAACGCGTCAATCGACTGATGTCGACGACAAACTTATAATATACAGCTGGGCGTCGCTGGTGTTGACATATTTGGTATAAGCGAATTGCTTTAGTGATGTTGGATTCTGCTGCTGAGTTTCTTCCGCCAGTTCTTCTCCGCACTGAGGTTCTTTACTGAACTGGTAGTAGAATCGTGCCTACTTGGTGTCGCTGGCTGTTCTAGCGATAACTGAGTATTTCAAGTAATGATTTCTATATTACATTCCCACACATACTGTTAGTTATACCTAAGGGATCACCCTCAAGTATAACCAACAGTATGACTAGGTATAACAGAGAGATAGGACGTCTACGATATTCTTAAGAAATATCACGAGAGATTGAAACGGACAGACTATGACATTTTATTTATGGTACTTATAGTATTTAGTGTAGAAAAAATATACTTAGCGACATATACAAATTTAAAAGTACGAACCTGTACTTAAATAAAAATAAACATTTTATTTATTTTTATAATACGGCTTTACATTTCCCGTGGTATATTTATAACTTACCCCAATTTTGATGTACGTATTAAATTTTGATTATTTTATAATTTAATTTACTTATTATTAATTATTGTATTTATTAATTGACTAATTGTCAAAGCAAAGCAGGCAGCGTTGAATTCCGCCACTCAACACGCAAAGCCTCCAGAACTCGGCGGAAATTAGGGAATGGAGTGTCTTAACACTAGGTTCATTCTGCCTACCCTGCTGTGTGCGGGATACAGCGTGAAACTGGAAAAAATATAATATAGTGAATTGTTTTTCCCTTTTTTGACTTTTGTGACTTTATAACTAATGCGTTAATATCTATAAAGCAGAATTTCTGTATAAGACCCACAGGAGTTCGTTATTTTTTTTAACGTTAATTTACAAAAAGTACACACACGTACAAATTTACAAGTATTAAATACTTCAGATTGAACTGATTTTACTTCGAGACATTGTGTTGCGAGACGAAACTCAACGCCGCGCTAAGCCAGACGAAAAGAATGAAAATAATTAATTCCCCCGAGTAGCATTAGAACCCGTAACCATTACGTTTCCATGCTGTGCAACTGTGCTACGACTACTTTATAAATTATTTTACGAGATTCTATATTTTCTTAATTGTAATTTTTCTTACAGTTCAACGGCGTGTGGGGTTTGCCGGCGGTGGTCTGTGACTGCTACATCGCGATGGACGTCACTTGTTCCACGTCAAGCATATTCAATCTAGTCGCCATTTCTGTTGATAGGTACATATTTTTTAAGTAATTGTGTTTTTTAATAATTGTTTATATAACAGGGTCCAGTCCAGCTTCATATCTATAGCAAAGAAAGCAAAGGGAACTTCTTTTTAAGGCACTTTGTTCCCCACATTCCGCCGTACGATGGATAGAGGAGATATTACAGAATTAAAACAAAAATATTAACTTTGTTTGTAGCTAAAAGAAACACATTGTAGGAATTGTGTATTTTTGTAATTTTCCCGAGTGCTGAACAATCCTTTATGGAGCATACCAGTGCTTTGTACTCACCCTGCCAGCAACACTGACATTTTTAGCTTTACAATGGCTCTTGCTAACACCAGGGGAGACAGAGGGAACCTTGTGTTAAGATAATCCCAAGTGCTCAATTTTCGATACATCGCTTGTTGAGCGGCGGAACACAACCACGCGCTTTGTCTTGTGACCAGAACAAGGAAATTAAGTTAATTAATTTCCTCGAGTGGGAATCGAACTGCCGCTGTAATAAACAGCGATTTAGCTGTGCATTTGGGCAAGTGTTAAAAAGGCCACAAGTCAAAATAATACTGCGTAAGTCTAAAGGGAGTTTTAAAATTTTAATATAACTGTAATTTATTTCCAACGCGTGTTTTTACTTTTTGGTTTTTATTTTACGTGGCACGATGATCTCTAGCCCTAGAGTACTTAATAATTAAAAAATAAACACAAAATTCCAGTTAAGTGTGAGTCGTCATTCACCTACAGTTCCGTATCAAACTCAGGATTGTAAGTCAACGGGTACAACTTATAAAAGTTGACAGTTGCTAGTGTATGCACTAATTTAGTATGAATTGAAGTAAAAGTTTGTAATTTTTTTATAGTATAGATATAAATTTCGATTTTTAAATTGTTTCCTTAACTTTTAATATAAATTCTTACTATGTGCCATATTTCATGATTGTAAATCTGTAGGAATCACTTTTTTTTCTGTTATCCAAAAAAGAAAGATTGCGTCTTAAGATAAACGGTCTTGACAAACGGACAAAAGTATAAACAGGCAGGCAACAAAGTCACAATACATAGATTCCGCTTGGTCCTTTGAGTTACGAGACCATAAAATGAATATAAATAATGCTTTGTAAGTACCTAATATTTAATAGTTACATTCTGCAATTACCAGAATGTAAATATTTTTTAAAAAGCTTCCTTATAATTTTAGAGTAAACCGTTACCATTTAGTTGCTACTGTACTAATTGCTGTTCATAATTTCACCGTTGTAATTTTTTTTAGTTTCACTCTTTACCATAGCAGGGTAGCAAAAGAGGACAGAGGGCCTAACGAGTCTAACAACCCTGGAGAGATTGTACGAAGAGGTTGATGACTCCACTGACATCGACCTCTTCATACAATGTCTCCGGGTGGTCCTCATTCTTCTTATGTGATCTTTCTCCAGTATCATCGATGCTGCACTTTTGAAGGTCAACCTAAGTCCCCGTGCCTTCCTCACTTTAATGCTATTAATAGTAATAAATTTAAAATTACTTAATAATCTTTTTAAACTACTAAAAGAATAGACTCCACAGCACATATAACAATTATGAAACATTTTTGAATTTTTAATGAAATATATTTAAGCCCTTTATGTTTATGGCAGAAATCTTTAATTAATAGGATCCTATATGCTAATAGTGTTGTTGCTATTCTTGCAGGGTTAAACAACACTACACTGTACATGCGATAGTTAAAGGTTTGATTCTTAGTCGCGGTAATAATCATGTTAAAGTTATTTTAAATGTTATTAATTCGCATTTTTTTTAATTGAGGTGGAAAATGATGATGCTATAATTATAAGCGGCAGATATGTATAACTACGAAACTAATCCAATCAAAAACACTTTCATTTCATCGCCCTGGTAATAAGGCGGCATGGCGTTGAGTTCCGCCACTCAACAGGCAATGAGTCCAGAATTCGGTGAAAAGTTGCGAACGCAGTTTTTTAACACTAGGTTCCCTCTGCCTACCCTGCTGTGTGCGATATACAACGTGAAGCTGATTTATTTTATTTATTTACATAGTATATAGGTTGAGTTTCGCAACTCACTCCACGAAGACAAACTCTAAGAAGACAAAGCGCGGCGTAGAGTTACGCTACTAAACATGCAATGTCTCGAAATTTGGGCATATCATGTAGAACGGAGTATTTTAACATTATATCCCTCTGCCTTCGCTGCTATACATATACGTACATGCAAAAGTAAACAAAAAATGTATTCTCGAATGAATATTCAGAACACATGAATATCCCATAAGCGTTCACTTAATAAGAGGTTTAATACAAACAACGTTGTTTTCATATCATCCTACCAAATTGAAATGTGCTGAAATCGAATTATTCAGGGAATCGATTATGTAACATGTAAATTTTGTCGGTTATGATAATATAATCCATTAAGCGTTGATTAAAGTTTATCCTTTAACGTTAATAGTAATTATTAATAAATTATTATATAACGAGCGGCCCACTCGCGGCTTCGCCCGCATACTATCTATAATTCTTTTAACAGAACTTTTGAGGCCGGTCGTGGCGCAGCGGCACGAGGTGTGACTGTAAAACCGACTGGTTGTGGGTTCGATCCCCACTCGAGGAGATGAAATATTTACTTAAATTTATATTTTCATTTCTTCGCTCTGGTGTCGAGGTAAGCACGGCGTTGAGTCCTGCCACTCAACACGCAATGCCTCCAAAATTCGGCAGAAAGTGGGGAACGGAGTGTCTTAACACTAGATTCCCTCTGCCTACCCTGCTGTGTGCGGGATACAGCGTGAAGCTGATTTATTTAATTTAATTAAAATTTGAATTTGTTTAATTTGATTTAATTTAACTACTACATGGCTGCATGCGAGGATGTCAACGGCGACAAGGGCTCCCCCCGCGGTACTTGAGCCTAGGCGTGCGGCCGTAAACAGAGCGTTGAATTATTTTCATTTTACATTTTCTCGAAAAGTATACGTTCAAATTACATGCTATAAAAGCCAAAGATTATCTTCATAAAATCGCTTTGATGATGGAATAACTTTTGCTCGTAAGTTTCAAAATCATCGTCAAAAAGAAAACGGAGAAATATCACCTAGAAATTTTCAATTTTTTTTCTCACGGTACTTAATTAAATAAAGTTAATATAGGGTGTCGTGGACTTTATTTAAAAAATAATGAAATTGAATATTTTTGTAATACAATGTACTTACATATATTCAACTATTTTTGCATATCACGTGTTTATTCTTGTTACTTCGTTATTTAAAGCTAACTAAGATTACACTCTGTTACATAGCAGTCCTGGGGAACGCAGCTTTCATACAAAACAAAAAATATATAAATCCGATCAGTAGATCCAGAGATCTTAGCGTTTAAGCAAACAAACAAATAAACTCTTCCGCCTTATTATATTAGTATAGAAAGTATAGATTATACATTTATATCTGTATGTAAGTTTGTATGTCTATGTGTAACGGGAGATTCAAAATAATAAAAATATAATCATTCCCCTGAGAAAATCGAACTTGCAACCGCTGCGTTTACAGTGAGATTGTTACACTGCACCAAATAATATTATTAAATCAAAAGTACACAACAAATCTTAAAATAAATAGAAAGATTTATTTACTGACTTTGTGTCAATATTTCATCTTAGTCAAGTGAGAAAATATTTGTAGATAGAATACAATAGCGACTATCTGAGGATTTGTCGATTTTGCAAAAATATTAGAGAAAAACACAACGGATAGGTAATATAAAAATATTTCTTTTCCTTTGCTGTGTTTTTCCTGTTTTCCTTTGTATAGGGTAACAATGAATATCATAAATACCTTCTATTTATAGAAATGATATGTCGGAAAATTAGATTTTCCGAAGATAATATTAGTTATTTTAATGGCAGCTGTTAAAGAGGAAAGTTCCTTGATGAGGCCAACACGATGATCGTAGGTTCGATTTCCACATAAGCTAAAGAATCCTTTTGATATTCTAATAATAAGACGTAATGGTAACAAGACCGAGCGATGCCATGAGTTACGCCACATAATGTCTTGAAAATTAAGCGTGGGGAACGGACGGGGGACAAACGGGGAACGGGAGTGTCTGAACACAAGTTAGGTTAGTTTAGGCAAAATTTTTATGTAGGTATGTGTGAGTATAAAGATATTCATACTTTGAAATTTTAATCTCCTTAATGGATTAAAATGACTTTTATAACATTTGTTATTTTGAAAATAAAAGCAAACTGGGAATGAGTATAATGTATAAAATTAGATTTAAATGATATATTTCTTAGCTCACTCTAAATTTATGAAGCTTTGAGAATATTTTACAATAAATTTTCTTGCTTCTATCTTCACTTAGAGTATTAAATTGATAAAAATATTATTATTTTTCATTATGGGTATAAATTTCTAAATATTCTTTATTCATTTAGCCTATATAAGCACTTTTTAAGATAATTCTTATAAAAATGTCAGTGTCGGTACTATCTTGGATTGCTTTTTTTTTAAATCGTATTAGGTAATGTCGTAGATATTAGCACAAATGAATGAAGCGGTATATTTGGGAAGTATTTTCAGTACAGACGGAAAGTATGCGAACGGAAGTTTTTTAATGGGAACGAAGTATCTTAGGTTCCCTTTCCTTTCCTGTTATGTGCGGAATACAGTGTGTAGCAAAATACAAACTAATTATTTTACTTTTTTTTACAGATACATAGCAGTAACTCAACCAATCAAGTACGCAAAACACAAAAGCAACGCGCGCGTCTGGCTTATGATAGCAGTGGCGTGGCTCGTATCGGGCGCCATCGGTTCCCCGGTGGTCCTGGGTTTGAACAACACGCCGGATCGAAGCCCGGACCAGTGTCTGTTCAATAGCACGGACTATGTGATCTATTCATCGTTGGGATCATTTTACATACCTTGTCTCATCATGATGTTTTTATATTATAGGATTTTTAAGGTAATTAACATTTTATTTATTTAGATTAGGTTTTGTTTATTTTAGTTTTCAAGGAAACGAACAATACAGTAATTGTTCTATAATAATAAAACAAAAATAAAATATACCAATTGAGGTTCATAAATTAAACAACCGACTTATTTATGACTATTTCTTATCTATCTAAGTAGGCAGTAGGTACGCGCACACGACAAAAAGATGATGTAGCCAATCTTTCAGTGAAAATTCCATAAAAATCGATTCACCTGATTCGGAGATTACATTTTAGTACAAATATACACTTCAATTTTGTTCATATGTATGTGTATGTATGTTCACTTCAATGTTGTTGTATGTATGTACAAAAAAATATCATATGAAAGGGCGAATGGTACAAACAAATAATCTACTATACTTATTTAGAAAACGTATAAAATAAGTTGTAACAAGCGTATAAAAATTTCGACACAGCTTGGCGAGAACGCATGGCTTAGTGGTCAGAACGCCTGGTCGGTTTCCAGGAGGCGCGGGTTCGAGTCCCGCTGCGTTCAAATTTTTATACGTTTTCTAAATAAGTATTTTTCTTTCCTAAGTGTGGAATAACACTTTAAAAATGTTTAAAAAATAAATAATCTACTACTTACTAAAAAGTAACATTGCCTAACCAATTAATATTATTCCCAATTTATTCTTACAAATTTCTTTATACAGTTTAGTAATTGAATTTTAAATGAAATAAATTGAGTTATTTTTAGACATATTATTGATGTTTCTTTTTGCTTTGCTTATTGTCGGATGGATATAAGACTGTTATATATTACTAATTGTATCATAGTTCTGAGTTCAAATCCTACTCATCTTAATATTAATCTATATAAATGGTACATGGTTGAAGCCAGGCGTGGCGCAGGAACACAAAGTGTGACTGTTCGAGTTCTGAGTTCGATTCCCGTTCGGTTAGTAATCAGAGCGCTTGTACGGTCTCCTGGAGGCGTAGGTTTAAATAATTTTTCACAACAAAATTTACTTAATTACAACAAAATTTTAACATAGCGGGCTATATAAAATTTTTTAGGCGAATTTTTATGTAAATATTTATTTATGTAAAATATATTTATACCCATCCTTTTTATATATGTATTTAAAACATGTCAAGAAATTCAATTTGCTATTTTCAAATAGTTTTTCAAGGTAACCTCTTTAATGGAACTTTATGAAATATATATAATTTCAAACATACGTACGTAAATGCTTCAAACAATTAATAGAAACTGAAAATTCTGAAATGTACTTAAAACTAAACACAGAACGAAAGCATTCTATACAACTGTAGGAGTGTGAAGGGTGTTTAATAGACAGGGTATATAGATAATTGTATATCAATTTCGATATCCGCGACGTGACGTTGTTTATATGGTTATTTTACACTACACAAAACATTTTAATTTTTTTAAGTATTCATATCAAATAAATATATAAATATATATATATAAAAATAATATATATGATATTATTTTACTTTGACTTTTTTATAGTCATTTACTTTGAATTTCTCTGACAGAGATTTCTATTTGACTCGCTTGGATAATTTCCAAGAAACGCGAGTTCGAATTGCGCCATGTTCCATCTTTTATACGTTTTCTATGAAATTAATAGAATTTCTCCACCAAGCTTATAATAGATGAAATATGGAGAACTTGGAAGTGCACCTATAGGTATCCTGAGAAATATTTTTAATCGTGTCTAATAAAAATATTTTTATACTTTCTTGCTAAATCAGCTAAAAGGCTTTCAGACTCCTAATACAGCTAGTTGTTTACTCCAACTTGAGTATAATATAAAATTTTCGAACAGCATTACTATCGGAAAATAAATTCTAGTAGATAGCAACGTCTGCAAGTATTTCTCGAAACAAGACAACTTTCTCAGTTTCCCGAACAAATAATGTATTTTGTTACCTGATGTGTGGAATGAGAATGCTTGAAATACTGTTTGTGTAAAATTATGTTAAATTAATTGAGGATATCGTGTGTGCAGAGATACAAGGTTGCGACTATTGTGGGTTCGATTACCACTATGGTAGCATGAAGTATTTAATATTTTAATTTTCCTCACTCTGGTAACGGCGCGGTGTTGAGTTGCACCACTTACTCAACACACAATGCTTTAGGAATTTGGCGATAATAATAATAAAATGTATCAAAGTCTTGTCAGTCTACGTGCGGATACATAGTGATGATTATGTGACGGATACATCGTGAAGCTAAAAAACATAATTTATTTCTGATTAGTGGCTTCTTATCACTTCGAAAGTTTTTATTCTATGAAATGTTATATTGACGACGATTTCCAATTTATTTCATCAACGACATAACATCAAATCTCATAACTATAACCAAGATCATTTAAAAAAAAACAAAATTATCCTATTTACACTTAATTCAAAAACAATACAACATAAAAAGTAATTTATTTCCTCCTTTAATGGGGAACAGATGACCGTGATTCCCCATAAAAGCCCTTTACGGCCGCTCTCGGGACGCGTACCTACATTTGAAATTGCTTTATGGCCACTATTTTTGCACACTCAAATTCGATGGCGATCGTTGGAATATATTCGCTTTCGTAATGTTATGGAATTTCGAATTTTTTTTTATCTTTAGGGTATATTTTGCACATAGCAGAGTAGGCTGATGGGAACCTGGGCACCTAATGTTAAGGCCCTGTTCCCCGTTAAAACACCGATTTGCCGGTCTGTCGATGTTTTGTTAAAACATAGTGTGATGAGTTTGCATGTCTATCAGAGCGAAAAATAAATGATTAAATATTTCATTTCCCCAAATTGAATCGAACCCACAACCTTTGCGCATACAGTCGCACGCCTGCGCCCCTGTGGGAAAATAAAAATAAACCATTCCCCCAAATGAGAATCGAGCCAACAACCGTCGCATTTACGCGCAGAGGCTGTGAGACGCTCCACCTTTATCTCATAGATCCACAGTTATTACCCATATTTAATATACGGGACTTCAAAATTAAACATACAATGGAACACCAGTATCAACACTTCGGCAGTTGGTGCGGTTTTATTAGAGTAGTATAAACAATATACTATGGATTTTTTTAGCTTCACGCTGTATCCCAAAACATGCAGAGGGGGAACCTGGGATCTTTGTATTATGATACTTTCGTTGTCGAGGCATCATCCTGTCTCGATATCAGAGCGAGGAAATAAAAATATTAAATATTTAATTTCCTCTAGTGGGAATCGAACCCAAAACGGTGGCGTTTATAGTCGCACGCTTGTGCTTCTGCACTACGATTGGCCTCCACGTACTTGGAGTGGAATTCCTAATAGAAATAATTAGTATACAACTTTTGAGTTCTGTATGACACATATTGAGTTCATTAAGTCTAAAAAAAATACTTTTTCAATTCCAAACAGTAATTCAAGAGAATATCTAGCGGTAGTCAGAGAGAACGGAGCGCCAAACGCTACGGTCTTTACATACCCCTTTTGCCTCATCCGCTAATGTCAACCTCTTCATACATGCGTTCCGGGGGTCCTCGTGCTTCTTACGTGACCTTACTCTAGTATCTTTGATACTGTCTTTTCGAAGGTCAACCGAGCTTTCCCTCGACCTCTCTTAAAATTTAATAAACTTTAATATTAATAAATATTAAATATTTTGAGGCCGGTCGTGGCGCAGCGGCACGAGGTGTGACTGCAAAACCGACTGGTGGTGGGTTCGATCCCCACTCGAGGAGATGAAATATTTACTTAAATTTATATTTCCATTTCTTCGCTCTGGTGTCGAGGTTAAGCGCGGCGTTGATTTCTGACACTCAACACGCAATGCCTCCAGAAATAGGCAGAAAGTGGGGAACGGAGTGTCTTAACACTAGGTTCCCTCTGCCTACCCTGCTGAGTGCGGGATACAGCGTGAAGCTATTTATTTTTATTTTTTTATTAAATATTTTAAAACATGTAGCCTAAATAGAGTTTAATAAATACTTTTACCAAAACTAAAAGCAATTGGATAAGTGAATAATACAAGAAGAGTAAGAAAAGTTGTTAAAACACTATACAAGATCTGTTGGTGTAAGAGTACGAAAAATTATAGCTTAAAAATAGCTTAAATTGGCCTGACCAGTTAAATATTTGGAACGTATCCAAAAGTTCCGTTCAATTTATTATATAATCTTCAATTTATAATTTTAAGTATGGAAATATTTCACATGATTTTTTTTAAATATATACCCTGATAGTCGTCGCAGTGGGTTAGTTGCCTCTGTTTTGATTATACAATGTAAGGGACCTAATCGCCATAAAAACTATCTGTATAGACCTATAGGCTTCCACACCTCTAAATACCAACCTTGTTGATCAAGACTACAGTGATAAGACGAAAACCACGTACTATTAACGATTTAACTTGGCTCATACTTTACATTTATATTTCTGATGGGATCATCTAATAATGAAGCTAATAAATTCTAACAAAAAAACGTGAAATAAAAAAAATATTATAAAAAACATAACACCCTCTAATTCTTCAAACTCAGTAAAATTTAAATGGGTCCTGACTGTTAATCGTAATAAACTATTGAGCTTCTTTTTTCTTTTTATAATTTTATGTCTGTACTTTTATATAACAATGTAATTATCAATTAAGACAATAATATCTTGATGCAAATGGATATTTATTTATTTTAAAAATATGTATAAATATAGAAATATATGTTTTTATTAACATAAGTCTAGTTCTAGGTAATGTCTAAAGAAAAATAATATATTACAAAATGAATGTATAAGATGACAAAATGTACGGACCATAATTAAAAGTCTAAGTAGTGTAAGGAAGAATAAATAAAATCAGCTTTACGCTGTATCCCACACACAGCAGGGTAGGTGGAGGGAACCTAGTGTATAGACACTCCGTTCCACACTTTCTGCCGAATTCAGGAGGCATTGCGTGTTGAGTGGCAGAACTCAACGTTACGCTTAGCCTCGACACCAGAGCGCAGAAATGGAAATATAAATTTAAGTAAATATTTCATCTCCTCGAGCGGGGATCGAACCCACAACCAATCGGTTTTACAGTCACACCTAGTGCCGCTGCGCCACGACTGGCCTCAGAATAGGCAATAAATAAAATACAAATGAATATTTGTAGCCCAAAAACAATTATTATTACAATGTTAATTATCTTAAGTAGATATTCAATCGACCTCGGGCTTTATAAATGAAATGTATTGTTTCAGCCTAAATAAAGAGATAACAGTTTGTTACTCAATTGTCATATTATCAGAAGTAGAGTCATATAACACAGTGGTGATAAGCTTAATAATAATTAATAGTAGGTACGAGATTCGATATTAGTGGAAGGCAAAAGAACTTGTATGGTAAATTTAAGAACTTATATCTTACATAGTTTCACGCTATATCCTGCACATAATGTTAAAATAACCCGTTGCCCTCTTCCATCTGAATTCTGGAGGCATGACGTGTTGAGTGGCGGAACTCAACGCCGAGCTTTGCTTCGTTATCAGAGCGAGGAAATGAAAATATACAATATTTCATTACCACGACTAGGAATCGAACCCAAACAAGATATGGTATCTTTAAAATTTTGTTTTTGTTTGTACAGGCGATTCGGCAGAGGGCCAAAAAGCAGAGAGTGGCCAAAACATCATCAGCAATCAGTTCAGCAGTCTCCAGCGGAACTGCAGCCGTAGTTATAGAGAATATAGCGCAAACGCAACGCTTCCAAGTACCGGAGGACAGACCGACTAACACCGCATCGGGGAGCAATGATGATGATGATGATAAGTTAGTATGATCATTACACTTTTATTTTTATTTAACATATATTTTGATTTGAATTGCCTTTTCCTAGGGGGCCACGGAAAATTAGCGTTTAAAATGGTATTGGTGGTCTATTCTTTTTAACGTCTAAAGGCAAATGTTAGCGTAATTGTAACTTTCTAACGTTGATAAAAAAAAATTGAAAAAATAAAAGAAAGCCCAACTACAGAAAGAAATTAAAAAGGAAAAAAACGGGTCAAGTTCGAGTCAAAACGCGCACGATGGATTCCATTATATTATCTATATAAATTAAATTAAAATTAAATTACATTAAAAAATTATAGGCTGTTATATTGGAGTCCCCTTAAATGTTTATACTATTTTGTTTTTTTTTGTATGTTTACCCTCTGAAGACGGAACCCTTAAAAAATTACCGGTTTCCGGGGGTAGATTTAATATTTTTATTAGGGTTTCGTACCTTGAAAGGAAAAAACGTAACCGTAATAGTAATACTTTGTTGTCTGTCCATCCGTCTGTAAAGACTATTTATGTCGAGATTTTTTTTCAAACTGAAATCAATGCTAAGTATTTAAGTCTATATTTAAGTCTAGTCCCGTGGACCTACAGTTATGAAATTTGGCACTAAGTGAAAATTTACAAATAAATAAAAATTATGAAAAGTGTAAGTTTATAGGTATTTTACAAACTTATATTTATAGTTAATTTCATTAAAACTAAGTACATATGCCCGGAAACTTAAATTGGTAAACTTTTATAAGTTGTACTTTCTGTTGACCGACAATCCTAAAAAAAAGTACGAAAGCTTCGGTAGCTGAGTGTGACTCGCACTTAACCGGTTTTTTTTTGTTTTTATTCCCTTTTTTGTTAGGATTTATTTATTAGATTTTATATATAATTTTAGAAATGATAAATGCTTTTTACCCTTTAAACTTAGACCTATACCTAATAAATTACCCGATTCTTTGTTCTATTGTTATACAATAGCCTATATTAAGATCATAAATCAAAATGATGATGCGTGTTACATACTTTAACTACATTAACAGCTATGCTATACATATAGCTACACACATATAGCACATATAGCTATTTTAAAACGGTTTAAACTGAAAGAACTGAGGCTTAAGGCACTATTTTTTACTCTCCATTCGATTTTGACATACTGCATACGAAGTTGCGGAACTCATCGCCGCACTTTTTAACATAATAATTATTAAAATATGTCTTTTAGGCTTCGTAAATAATAAACGAAACAGTTTAATTTATTTCACTACCTAAAACCGCAATAATAACCGTTTCACATGAACATTGACCGTTTAACGTTAAAAAAAATTTGCTTCACGCTATATCGAGAACCATAACACTCCGTACTCAACTTTCCGCTGAACTTTTTGAGGAATTGCATGTTGAGTGGCGGAACTCAACGCCGGGCTTAGAAATGATAATATTAATCTATATATAAAAGGGCATGTACCTGACTGACTGAGGTAACACGCCGCACAGCCGTAACCGCTGTGCGTAGAAACGTAAAATTTGGACAGTTGCTTATTTTCATAATCTGGACATCCACTAAGAAGGGATTTTGAAAAACTTTAACCCTAAAGGAATGAAACAGGGGTTGAAAGTTTGTATGGTTTTTTTTTTTAAATCGGCACCGATTTTTATAAAATTTGTAATTCAGACTCTTAAAAATATTTAATTGAGTACGTGTTTCATGGTTTTGTAGAATTCACCCCCTAAGGGTTCAAATAAAAGGTTGAAGGTTTATATGGAAAAATCTTGAAACTGCCACCGATTTTAATAAAAAAATTAAATTCAGACTGTTAAAAATAATTTATTGAACATGTGTTTCGTGGTTTTTTTAGAATTCACCCCTAAGGGTGCAAATACGCGGGCGAAGCTGCGCGCGCCCTCTAGTAAATAATAATTCATTCCCCCGAGTGGGCATCGAACTCACAAGTGTCGCGTTGCAGTGCACCCTTGTGACTTTGCGCCACGAGCGACGGTCCCATTCGCATTTTATATATAGGTAGTCAAGTTCGAACCGCCGTGGTAGGCTTTTTAAAAAGATACAATTTAATTTAAAAATAATATATTTAAAGACAACTTGTCGCTAAGACTACATGTTACAGACTCTGTTTCTTAATACTAACTTACTTATTATATAACATTTCAACATCCGCTAGATGATGCAATTGTTTATGGTAATTGATACAGTTGCTTATGTTAAACGATACATAATTATACTTGATAACAAAAAGCTTATGTT
>JAATLQ010032820.1:0-15502 GCA_013421005.1 Heliconius erato x Heliconius himera
ATTTTCACATTAGTAATCTTAAGTACTTTGCAAACATAGGTACATTATATGAATAATTCAGTAGTTAAAGCGGGCGAAGCCGCGAGCGGGTCGCTAGTATATATATATATATATATATATATATATATATATATATATATATATATATACTCTTTATTACATTTTGTGATTCACATTAATACCATAAAATTGTTGCATTGTTGGCAAAGGTGGACTTATCTCTAATAGAGATTTCTTCCAGTCAACCTATGCGTATGAGAAAAGGTAAAAACAATTTGCAGGTCTAAAAGTGCTAGTGCAACATATACTTATATACATAACTTTACATATATATATATATATATATATATATATATATATATATATATATATATATATATATATATATATATATATATATATATATTATATATATATATATATATATATATATATATATATATATATATATATATATATATATATATATATATATATATATATATATATATATATATATATACATACATACATATATTAGATATAAATATATACATATAAAATTATAATTATAATTGCTAAGCACTACGTGACAGGGAAACATTAATAATGTGGATAAACATTGTTGAAATGGCCTCCTATATAGACAAAATCATTTTGCGACTGAGATTGTCACGTCCGATGACTTTAGTGGAGATGAAGCGGACACACTTCTTGACTTCGTCTTCAAATACAGTCTTAAATTAAAAGGGAATTGAGTCTGGTACTGAACAGTACAAGATAAAGAAGCGTGTTTGTGAATTTACTTAAGCGTTTATATTTAAACTTGCGTTTTTTGCATCCCTACACATTCTGTTGCAAATTTTTCTCAGTTTTTTGTATGCTGTAAGATTTTCCCACCCTTACAAACCTTCACATTATTAATAGTACTCAAAATAGGATAGTAGGAATAAAAATATACTATACACATACAATATAAAAAAATAATAAGCAAGCTTAATGATGAAATTTATTTATTATTACTTAACATAAGGAAATGCCAATTCCAAATTGTCAGTTTAGATTTCTTTTCTGTCGTAGTCTATCCGCTAGTGCTGTCTGAAAATTAAAAATATATAATATTTATATTAGATCTTGTTTAAAAATGTAATATACACACCAAGGAATCTAAAAATACTGAATTTATTTAGGAAAAATGTCATATTTTTTAATATCACGCTGTATCCCGCAATAGCGGGGTAGGAACAGGAAATATAGTGTTAAGACATTCAGTTTCCCGCTTTTCGTCTAACTTTGAGTCATTGTTTGTTGAGTGGAGAAACTCAACGCCACGCTATATATGTTCCAATTCAAGATGATATAGACATTGATCGAATGGTCAAAGCACTTAGGTACAACCAGTTATGAAGAAATATTAACGTAGAAACTACATTTATATATTTTTAAATTATTTAACCGATGAGGCCAGTCGTGGCGCAGCGGCACAAAGTGTAACTGTAAAACCGAATGGTTGTGGGTTCGATCCCCACTCGAGGAAATTAAATATTTACTTAAATTTATATTTTCATTTCTTCGCTCTGGTGTCGAGGCAAAGCGCGGCGTTGAGTTCTGCCACTCAACACGCAATACCTTCAGAGTTCGGCAGAAAGTGGGGAACGGAGTGAGAACACTAGATTCCCTCTGCCTACCCTGCTGTGTGCCCGGATACAGCGTGAAGCTGATTTATTTATTTAATTATTTACCGGTACAACGTCAACGGTTCGATTCGCAGAAATGGAATATTTGTATTTCCTTTCTTTAGTAATAACACAAAATGCAGTGTTGAGTTCCATCAATCAACATATAAATCTCGGAAATTGAGCTCAAAATATGGAGCAGAGTGTCTTAACACTAGGTTCTCTCCGCCTACTTGAAGCCAGATTACAATATATTTAAGACTCACTAGTAGTAGGGGGTGGTGGTGGTGGGGGACCGCCTCCAAAACAACCAGCTGCCTGACGGTTTTCTTGAATACCCGCTTTAGGGCCAATGCTCATGCCACTCTAAAATAAGATATGAAGAGAAATGTAATATATATATATTACAGGTACATACTCATAGCTAAGGTATTGGTAATAAAAAAATAATTAATTTTTAGAAAAAGAAAGTTATAGGAATTATATAAAAATTATTGCAAGGAATATAATCAATTTTACAACAGTAATAATTTATGCTAAATAAAGCGACTTAAAAGTAATCCGTCTCTATCCCAATTTCCCGATCTGGTAGACAAAATGCGGCGTTGAATTTTACTACTGTTGACTAAAATTCGGTGGAGAGGCGGAGAATGGAGTGTCCTGACACCGTATTCTCCACTTATCCTGCAAAACAGAATAGATTAGATGCCAGTCGGGGCACAGCAGCTCAAGTACATATGTGACTGTAAACGCGACAGGTTCTGTTTGATATCCACTTGAGGAAATTAAAGTAATAAATTAACGCAAGGCTATCAGAATCCGGTGGAAATTGGAAAACAGAAAGGTCCTAGTAAGAACGGAGTTATTTAACACTAGGTTCCCAGGTTCCCTCAGCTTACCCTGCT
The DNA here is from genome assembly GCA_013421005.1 of Heliconius erato x Heliconius himera. Lineage (NCBI taxonomy): Eukaryota > Metazoa > Arthropoda > Insecta > Lepidoptera > Nymphalidae > Heliconius > Heliconius erato x Heliconius himera. The sequence goes on from JAATLQ010032820.1 coordinate 2,561, forward strand.
ACGTGAGGGATGCAGCATTGAGGTACAATAAAAGAAATTAATAATCCAACTTAAACACTATTATAATAAAAAAATATGTTCTTACTACAGCAGCGAAAATAACAGCCATGACAACGAGAAACAAGGCGAGGAACTTCATATTGATATAATATCTTCAACACTGATCTGTATCAAAATCCCACATCCTTATATACTATGGAAATTCTAATTCAAATTTTCTATAGTGTCTATAGAAAAAACTGTAAATCTATAGAATAATATACTCTAATGCTAGTAGTTTAGGAGACAAAATTAGTATTTTCTCTTTTATAAAAAAATAGAATAAACATAATTTCGATTTAAATAATTTTACCAGGCGACAGACCGATGATAAATATGTATGTCATTGTATGCAAGCTCAGTGATTTGTTAATATTATTTTAAATTGCTTTATAATTTTATATTATTTGACTTAAACGGTGAACTTATACGAATTGCTGGGTAAACAGTATTTAGAAATGATCGAATGTACAGCCTGGGAGGTCTAAGTTGAAGCCGTCTTGGCGCAAGGATACCAGAGTGTGACTGTAATGCAACAGTTGTGGGTACGATCCCCACTTGGGGGATTAAGTTATTATTTATTAATATTTTCATATCTTCTCCCTGAAACCGAGGCCTAAGCCCGGCGTGTGTCAGCCGACAACTACACTATATATGAACACTCACACAAATATAAAACTTACCTTAAGTAAGGCTTAAGGCTGTATAGACCTTTCATTAGAAGAGTCTTTGTTCCTCTTTTTTTATGGAAAAGACAAGGCAAACGAGCGTTCGGGTCACCTGATGGTAAGTGATCACCGCCGCCAACGACCCCGTGCAACACCAGAGGAGCTACAGGTGCGTTGCCGGCCTTTAAGATGGGTTGGGCGCCGGAGCCCGGCATTACCTGATGCGAAACGCAGTGGCATGAAACCACTACTTAACGTCGGTTTTAAATGCCGGGGGTGGTAATAATCCGGTCGAGTCTGTCCATGAGTATTGCCATTGCTGGCGACGTGACTCTACCACACGTACTTTAGTCGCCTCTTACGACACCACCAGCACCTGGATAATCCTATTCAAGGCCGGGATCACACGGCATATCATTTGTGGGTTTGATTATAAAAACCATGTTTTTTTTTTTAATAAAACCCACGTGCACTACCCCAGTCGGGCTCGCCCACCGAGGTTTTCGTACAAAAATTGGAGGCCTCGAGCTTTTTTTGAAATTGAAGCTTAGCTTAGCCAGAGAGAAAATATTAAATATTCCCTTTCCTCAAATGGGAATCATAACCAAATCAAATTTTGGACGTTGAAATTTTGTTATTTAAATGTGAATGGTAGAATCTAATTATTACATAAACTGAACTGAAGTTTTTTGAAGTTTTTATGCAAGAGGTGCATGACGAATAGGTTAGAATTTCATACAAAATGAAGTAAAAATTATTCATAAATGCTCATATCTTTTGACTGTGCTGTAATTATTTTTTGTAATTTTTGTGAACCAAGGAACTGTAAATCTGAATATCTGATAATAGTTTCAGATTGATACCTCAACGCGATCTCAACTGAAATGGTCTTCACTGACCAATAACAAAGACGAAAACTTGACAGACGGATAACAAAGTGGACCTATAAGTGTACCGTTTTTTCCTTTTGAGGATTATATATTGCTCCACAAATCTCTATCATTGAGAAATCGCAAGCACTATGTGGCTGCTTAACCATTTAAAAAATATTTTTTTGTTCTAAATTGAAAAAAATCGTATGACGAAAGAAATTTGTCATAGAATAAGTAAAAAATAATAATAAAAATCCAGAAAATGATAATAAAATATATATATTTTGGAAAATATTGTATGTAGACTTTTGGAAACAATATGCGTTTACTCCAAAAAATAATGTAGATTCTGTATACATAAAGCAAATAATCATATAATCTTTTTACTCCTTCATATAGATACTTCATTGTTATTTACTGAATTAAACTGAGCAAAGCAAATTTTAATTTTTGTTTTGACACAAAGCAACCGTGTATTTGATGCACTCTGTTTGTGAAATCTTCGCTTTCTGGATATTTGCTATCTATGTTTAGTGTTGCTTCTTTTTTCATCATGACGTATACTATCAGTCCAGTTATTCTTTGGCGGGACAAGCTTAGTGGGTCCTTACTTTTTTTTTGCCTTAATCTCTTATTTTATACTATTGCTTCAAGCAATGAGGTCAGTCGTGGCGCAGGGGCACAAAATGTGACTGTAAAATTGACTGGTTGTAGGATCGATATATATTTTCATTTCTTCGCTCCGGTGTCGAGGCAAGGCGCGGCGTTGACTTCCACCAATCAACACACAATGCCTCCAGAATACGGTGGAAAGCGGTGAACGGAGTGTTTTAACACTAAGTTCCCTCTACCTACCCTGCTTAGTGCGGGATACAGTGTGAGGCTGATTTGCTTCAAGCAATAGGTAGGTGGTCTTCTTCTTCAGCATGGCTTCCTAGTACAACCTCTAAGCAAATTCGAGATCTATATTCTCCCAAAGAATTGATCACTATCACAACAATGATGTGATATAATAATCAAATATTCCAAATACGTCATTTGGTTCAAATTTTACACCTTTCCAAAAAATTGGCTATGAAATCAGCTCTTCTCATGTTAGCGTTTTAACAATTCATGTTTTTTTTGGAAAGGCTATGGTTCTACTCTTTTTGTTTATCGTCATACTTATTTACAGTTGCCGCTGATCGGAATTACCTTTTTAACATGATAATAAGAATCAATCAGCAAATACTTCCTCATACATGTTTCGTTTACTATAGAATCTCTCATAACATCTTTTACATCTGGCCATTTTGTAGCTGTAACTCTTTTCTAGGCGGTTCCTTTGAGTACATTAGCAGAACAATTCTTCACTGTATTTCAAATTGTGCTAATTCGATACAAGAGCCATACTTTGTTGCCTCAACTAAACTAAAACACCAAGAAGACTTCATTTTAGTTGAAGATTCAAAGTTCCTGAAGCTGGATAATTTAAGAGTGAGATATATTTTTTTGACAATAATAAGCATTTAATGGTTAAGAAGGTGTCAACTTATAATCATATAATCTGGAGTAGGATTCCATCATCATACAAATAATAACTTACAAACAATATGAAACAACAAAATGCTGATAACTAAAGATTTAACCAATTCAACAAAACATTTGTAGAAAATAACTCTTAAGATTAGAAAGTAACAATTTTGTCGGTCGACATATTTTAAGTTTATATTTCTTTTTTATTGTATCAAAATTGCCTTTATGTTGCTCAACAACGCCCTCTATCTTTCAGTGTTAGTCCCATAATAATCGGTTTAGCTGGCCCGGAGGTTAGCCCGGATAAACAGAAATACAGACAGCCAGAATTTTTATTTTATTTATAACGTATAGACATATATTCGAATACAGGGCAAGGTAAGGGGACGGAGTGTTTTAACACTATGTTTTCTCTGCTTACAATGTTACAGGGATACAGCGTGAAGCTTATTACTTATAGGCTTATACTTATAAATCTTATAAGACTAAGGGATCATCAATAAAATATCAAGTATCTTGCATATTTTTATTCAGTGCCAAACGTCTAACGTTTAAACGTCAATGGTGCTCTAAATTTGAATTCATCTCCTCATCCAATTAGCTCGTGCTGTCTGTAATGTGAGAAAAAATAACAAAAAACATTATAAAAGCAAAAACAAAAATATTATTATAAAAAAATTGTAGTAAATATTTTAGAAAATATATGATTTATTTATTTATTTAAAACTTGGAAGATTTTGTAAGGTCGGCTGTTTAAGGTTATTATCAGCCTTTAAATCAGCCTTTTAAAGTCCACAACTGGACAAAGGCTTCCTCTAACGCTCACCACTTTGAATCCAGCAGATTCCCGCCGTCTCCTTTTGGTCGTCGTTCGTATTGTTATATTAAAACTAAATGCTTGCATAAATTGTAGCCTATGTACAAATGCCTATATAGGTACGGTATGCACAAGGGTGTGACGGTTGTGGGTTCGATCCCCACTCAGGGAATTTGATCAAATGAATTATTAATTCTTAATGTTTTTATTTCTTTGCTCTGGCACCAAGGCAAAAGCCCGGCGTTGTTTTCAGCCACTAAACACGCAATGCCTCAAAAAAATCGGCAGATAATGGGAAACGGAGTGTTGACAACAGATTTCCTCTGCCTAAACTTTTATAAAGTAAACAAATAAATCAGCTTCACGCTGTATCCCGCACACAGGGGCACTCTTGCGCCATTCCCTGCGCCATGACTGCATATTGTATTATGCTGACTGCATATTTACATTCTGGGCCCAAGAACGTATGCTATCGTTCCAGTCTCCTTTGTTGAACTAAGTATGTAAAATTGATATAACTTTTGTATTTATGAATTAATTGTACTAAAACAAACCCTATCTATTAAGGGAAGCTTGTCAGAATCTGAAATGGAATTTTTTTTTTTTGTTGTGCCATGTTATGTTATGTTGTCTTATATGTTTTGTTGTTAATACGTATGTTTACGTACTGGTAGGTGGAGGTGGCGGTGGTGGACGCCCGCCGCTACATCCCGCGTCTTCGCGATTCCCTTTTATCCCGGCATCTGGGACAATTCTCATTCCGCTCTAAAAATAAAAATGGGATAATATAATGTTAATATGTTTATTTTATCTTTAAGCAATTTCAATATATTTTAAGATAAGCATAGCATTATTATTGCAACATAGTAAAAGATCACACTTATATCCGCCTTTCCATTCCAGTCTTTCAGTCATTGTTTATAAAACAAATACCTACCAGAAAACGAAAAACAAAAAAAATCCCGCTAGCTTTTAATTGTATACATCTACATATAATGATTCAAATGCAGTTTTCCTTGCAGTTGCAGTTTTTATTTTGCGTGCGTAACGGAGAGTATTAACACTATTTTGCCTCTGCCTACCTCGCTATATGGTCTAAGTCTATGAACGAGTTTCGCCACACAACATGCAATGCCTCCAGAATTCAGCAGCTGCTGAAGTGGGGACCGGAGTGTCTTAGCACTAGCTCCCTCTGCCTATCCTGCTACATGCAGGATACAGCGTGAAGTTGAAAAAGATAAAAAAAATACTTACAACACCAACAAATAAAATCGCCATGATAGTAATAATCAACGAGAGGAGCTTCATGATGTACACACTACCAATAATTGTAACATTTTCAAACACCTTTTAACCTATATACTATGAAAAAAATAATAACGTACAGTGTTACAAATGTTAGAAAAACTTTATAAGATATGAACAAAAATAAGCCTTATTTCAATTGTGTTAAGGATGTATTAAGGCATATCCTATTTTTTATATTTCATGGGTTTTATATGCACTCTAACAATGGTAATATCTATTTAATTTTGACTAGCGGCCCCTGAGTGGCTTCGCCCTCCTTTTTTAAAAAAATATTTAAGTGTAATTTGGGTGGTTATTTTAATATGGTTTATACTGATACACATTTAATAATATATTATACATATTTTAAACACCACCATTTTAATTTTAACCTTTTTTTGGAACTTCACTTGATTTTAGTTTTTTTGTATTTATCTAGATACGTGCTCTGCAAGCGCCGTTTTTCCCACGTAAGTCCCTATCCCGCGAGATTTTAGGCAAGAAAAGGAATGTATTTGTATTTACTCCAGAACAATCCTCTATCGGTCAGTGAAATACCCATAAAAGGTTCGGACCAGCTGTTCCGAAGATTAACCGACACAAATAGAAAGACAGACTAAAATTTTCAAATTATAGTATAGTGTAAACAACTGACACCTAAATTTTCTAAATCTAAACAATTTTTGTTAAGGTGTCATTTTATTATAGTTTACCATGACTTTTATAGTTCATCATATATTAAAGAAAAAAGATGTAATATACATCAACGGAAAATGCCTAACTCAATGAACGATTTAACGGTATTTCAATATTTCTTATAATTCAGCTTGACTATTATAGTTGATCATCAATGTTCCAGATCTTCAATTTTTATATATCAATGGAAAATACTTACCAACTTTTGAAGGAATTATTTAATTATTTCTTATACCTAAGCTGAACCACTGTACTTGCGCTTGTACATTAAATGTAGAGGTCTTCAGAAGATACATAATATATAGCCTCTAGGCTTTAGGATCTATCCTGCTCAGGCATTATAATGTCCAACAAAAAAATCCTTCTTTCCAAAACCTCCAGTGGTTCTGGAGATGTGGGTGTACAAGCATACAAACAGACCGTCAAGTATCATAGATTTGTATTCTGTTATTATTTTTATATTACCCTGAATTTTTTTCTCGTAAAAATATTAAATGTACATACACACTTCCGGTTACGGTTTTATTATAGTATAGAAATAATTTTTCTAGGCGATAGACCGATAATAAGTATTCTGTAATAACGTGTAAATATTATACATGTTTATGTAGTATAATTATATATACTTTTATATAAAATGTGCAAAATTATGTCAATTTTATTACGAATGGAGTATGGTAGCGAAATTAAAAATTCGATTTTAATATGTAAATAATCTGGTTCGATTGTAGATTCTAAACTCAAGGGCAAAAAAATGAATTGGGTATGGTAAAAGTAAAAAAGATATTAGCTTATAAGCTTTATTTTTTTTTCGAACCTGAAAAATTTGTAAGCACTATGTGGCTGCTTGTGAGGATGCGGAAGGCGTTCCCTGGGACTGTGGGACTCGAAACTCGGCTTGCGGCCGTCGAGCTGACTGGGATTTAGCTTATTAGCTTGTACAGTCCCTAATATCTAAAAATTGACTCGAAAAAATTACAAACGAAAACGAAGAATGGAGTCACAAAATATGATAAAAAAAATAAATATAAAACTCATTACACGTCAACTTTATCTATTGTATTGAGTTAAAAAATGTAAGAAAACAAACTGGAAGATTTTTTCACTTCTAAAATTTGTGTCTGTTTGTCTGTGCGTTTGTTATCCTTAATCTCAGAATTGCCTTAGCCGATTTAAATGTGGTTTTCAATATTAGATTCTAGCAAGAAATCGGTTCATGACCAAACTAGTTATGTCAATTTAAATTACTGAGTTCGATAAATTTTCTAATTGCTGGAACAGTTATTTTACTGAATTGGCTGAATCTTTAGCTTTCAATTTGTATGATGTTAAAAACATCGAGATTTCAATATTTATGATCGGGACCGGAGTATACACAGGAAAACTGCGTTTGCCGTGCACGCGTACTTATCTTTAAATACAACAAATTTTGCGAGCAAAATCAAACAAATTCCAAAGATAAATAAATGAGACAGTCGTGGCGCAGTGGCACAAGCGTGTGTCTTTAAGCACGACAGTTGTGGTTTCAGTTCCCACTTGTTGGAAATTAATTATAGTTTCTTAATATTTTGAGGCCAGTCGTGGCGCATCGGCACGAAGTGTGACTGTAAAACCGACTGCTTGTGGGTTCGATCCCCACTCGAGGAGATGAAATATTTACTTAAATTAATATTTCCATTTCTTCGCTCTGGAGTCGAGGCTAAGCGCGGCGTTGAGTTCTGCCACTAAACACGCAATGCCTCTAGAATTCGGCAGAAAGTGGGGAACGGAGTGTCTTAACATTATGTTAAGACACTCCGTTCCCCACTCCTATTCCCCTGTCTGCCTACCCTGCTGTGTGCGGGATACAATATGAAGCTGATTATTACCAACAAATATAATAGCCATGATGGCAACAATCAACGAGAGGAACTTAATGATGCACAAATAAATTTTACCTTTTTTCAATACCTCGCTATGTATGTATAATATGAAAAAAAAAATACTACATACACTGTTACAAATAATCGAAAAATTATATTATAAATAAGCAAAAATAAGTCTTATTTCAATAGTTATTAAGGAAAAAATAGTATTTTTTGATTAATTATATTTGTTTGTATTTCACGTGTTGTTGTATGAAAATATACTTTTCGTGGACGATTTATCGAAGATAAGGATTGTATAAAAATGTATAAATATTATACATACATACATAAATATAATTATCTATATTTTTTGTATAAACTGTGCAAAATTATGCCAATTTTATGATGAAGGGATTAATAATCACTATTATCATGTAGGATATTTTTTTTTATTCAGTTCTTATTTTAGCACTAATCTCTTCGCCAATGTCATGTTATATGGAGAGCACACGAAGGTACGGTAAAAAAGAGATGTGAGACACAATAGGAGAATGCATGTCAAAGAGAGTTCCAGTAAAAATATTGCCTTTAGAGATTTTTGTTCTCGTCGTGACGCAGTGGTACAAGTGTGAAACTGAAAACGCGACAGTTTGTGGGTTGTTTTCCCACTCCAGAAAATATAAATATTTAACATTTTTATTTACCCTCTATGATAGAGAGGCAAAGCGTAGTGTTGAGTTCCGTCAGATCAAATTGAGCTTGCTCAACATGCAGTGCCTTGAGGGAAGAGGGGGACAGTGTGTCCCAACATTAGGTTCCCAGGTTCCCTCTGCAAGCCCTACTATATGTCTAAAACAAAATCTAAGTTACAAAAGTAGCAATATTTTTTATTTTTATTTTAAATTTATATTTCAGTTTAAAAAATAATTCACATGAATGCCATAGAATTTGTGTCATTTAGTTTATTTTAAGTTATATATTTACAAAAAGATATATAACATTAATTATGAAAATAAAATTATTATTCATACAATATTCCCTTAATAAATAAAAACAAAATACTTTACTGAAGAATCAGCTACGATTCTTTTTACATACAGTAAAAATCTATTTGAGAGATTTCATATATTTATAAACAATATTTTATAAAATGTTTGTAAAAAATCCCTACGCAGATATGCTACCATATACAAAATACTAAAAATAAAACTCACTAACACAGAAAAAATAATTTAAATTTCGTATTTATTATATTATTTTTGTACAAAAACTGATAATGACCTTTTGGATACTTTTATTCTATTACACACCAAATGCTCCAAAATTCTCCTATATATTCGTTTTCATTTTGAATTATAAGCAAAAAACAGTGTCCACCAACTAAAAAGATTAAAATATATAAAGGAAAATATATTTATATAAAATATAAGCAATCTCAGGTAATTTCAGTCAATATCCAATTTCTTGAAGCTCCCCTGTATACCAAATAGATCTTCTACCGTTTTTTTACCGCCAGGCCGCAGTGTCTCGTTGACACGACGGAGATTTTCCTCTTTGAAGAACTGTTTGTTGGCTTCTAAACGATGAATAATCTCGTCTGAAAAAGATTTTTTTTTAATAACACTTAAATAGATTTGTAAAAATAATGTAACCAATATGTTTTTTTTAGCTTCACGTTGCAATAGGCAAAGGGAACCTTAGAACCCATATCTATATCTATCTATCGAATACAACATTTATACCTAGTGTTAAGACATTCTGTTCTCCACTTTCCGTGATATTCTTAAGGCATTGCGTGTGGAGTGGTGGAATTCAATGCACACTTTGAGTCGTTACCACCGATTAATAAATATTTAATTCCTTCTGGTGGAAATCGAACTCACAACAGCCGCGCTTAAAGTCACGCCCTTCTGCCACTGGCCTCAAATGTAATTTATTGTACATATTGAGAATTATACTCGAGTGATTACTATTATTAAGACATGCTCCTATCGCAAGTTAAAGGGAAAACTAGTGTTGAGACACTTATCGCCCACTTTTCGACTAACTTTGGAGATATTTTTCAATTTACTGAACCCAACATCACTTTTTAACATCAAAATTATTATTATTATTATGGAATACCTCGTAAAGTAACATGGTCCTTATATTCACCATCATATTCTTTAGGTAACGACTTCAAAGGTATATATTTATATAAAGTTTGGGAACCACGCTCATGAATATTTATAATGTCCAACAGAGCCTTCTTCATGAAAGGTTTGAGAAGCATCATCAATTTGTCCATGAACGGCGGTGCATTTAAAAAATGTACTTCTTTCAGCTTTATTAACATACATTCCTGTAAAAAACACCATACCATACAGCATAATTTATGTTACAAGTGGTTAAGTGGTTCTGGAGGATATATATATTTCTTATTTTTTTTAACCGGACATTCTTTTTGTAGCTTCACGCTGTATGCTCACATGCAGCATGGTAGGCAGAGAGAACCTGAGAACCTAGTGTTAAGGCACTACCGTTCCCGACTTTCCACCGAAGTTCCTCCCAAAGCATTGGCGTTTGCTTCGTTACCAGAATGAGGAAATAAAAATATTACCAGAGCTTAGCGCGTATAACGAAAAAAAAATACATTTTATATACCTGGAGAAAGTATAACAGCTGTCGTACCGACATTACATCCAACCTGGCTATATGGCCAATGTTAGTTTGGTCCATGTCTATCATTATCACGAAACTGAAACAAATTACAGTTAAATGAAATAGATTTAAAGTTTGAGGGCAGTCGCGGCGCAGTGTCCCCCAGCATCCCCACTCGAGGAGATGAAATATTTACTTAAATTTATATTTCCATTTCTTCGCTCTGGTGTCGAGGCAAAGCGTGACGTTGAGTTCTGCCACTCAACACGCAATGCCTCCAGAATCCGGCAGAAAGTGGGGAACGATGTGTCTTAACACTAGGTTCCCTCTGCCTACCTTGCTGTGTGCGGCATACAGCGTGAAGCTGATTTAAAGTTTCTTAACGATGTAAAAATATATATTCAGAAATGATATTACTGCACTGTTAGAATTTGGAAGTGATCGTTGTACGTATGTAAGTTTAAAAAGGGTTCAAAGCAATAAAAAAATCTATCAATATTTGTAGCTAGTTATTAGTACAAATTAGTAGTAAATAATAAGTGGTAGCCTTGAGACCATCATTGTGCAGGTTACTTATTCTTCGCTCTGGTAAGGAGGAAAAACGCGGTGTTGTGTTCTGCCATTCAACTCACAATGCCTCAAGAATTCGGAAATTGGGAAACGAAATTGTCTTTATTAGAACGGAACTTCCGGAACATTCACCGGTACGTTACGTTCCCTCTGCCATCCCTACTATGCTGCTATGTGTGGGATGCAGCGTGAAGCTGAAAAAGTAACTAACATTTTAAAAGCAATATACAATCTAACTTACAGGATATTAAAATTTGGTTATAAGTTCTCCGAATAGTTGATCAATTATCAAGCCATTACATCTATATAGTATCTACAATTTTTTTCCAGGTAAGTTCCTTCTGCTTTCCCTCCTATACGCGCTCCCCCTCCTCCCATCCCTCGTTACAGCGTCAAAGTGAAAAAAAACTAAAATCTTACCCGGGCCAAGTGCCTTCTTCATATTGCCATAAATCAAAGATCATCATAAATGTCCGAATCACATCCGGAAAAATAAATTTTCTAACATCTGTATCTAATAGTCGACAGTAGATTGCTCTATATCCGTGTATTGTTGGCATTGTGAGGGGCGCCATTAGTCTGAAAAATGTATTTTATATTATTTATTTATTAATTTTTAAAGGAGAGGCCAGTCGTGGCGCAGAGGCACAAAGTTGAGTTCTGCCACTCAGTAATACCTCCAGAATTCGGCGGAAAGTGGGGAACGGAGTGTCTTAACACTAGGTTCCCTCTGCCTACCCTGCTGTGTGCGGGATAAAGCGTGAAGCTGTTTTTAAGGGAAACATACAGTGCATTAAATATTAACTCATAACGCACATTTTTTTTTACATATCCCAATTAAGTTTCCACAGACTACTTACACGTAAGTCTAAAAAACAACAATTTATATACATACAAAAAATATTAATATAACAAAGATCATCTATAGTCTAGAATAGTCTTCTTTGTTGAAGACACCGTGCTACAGCAAACCGCGACGGTTGTGAGTTCTCTGACTTGTTCTCTTTAAGTAAATAATGTCGTTATATTCTTGTCACTGTAAGCTGTCACTATAAGCGCAGTGGCCGTGGATTCGATTCCCGCTCTGATGGAATAAAAATTTAATATTTTCTTTTACTAGAGCGCTAACAAAGCAAACCGCAACACAAGAATTTAGCGGAAAGTGGAAAACAAAGTGTCTTAATTCTAGGTTTCCACGTTTTCTCTGCCTATCCAGCTTCGTTCGAAATACAGCAATAGATAGCAATAGATAGTTGTGGGTTCAATTACCCTTGGGGAGGATAAATTATTTACATTTCCTCGTTCCGGTAACAAAACAAGGCGCGACATGGGACGTTCTGTCTCAACACGCAAGATCTCGAATACTCGACGGAATTTGGAGAACGGGGTTTTATAACACCACGTTCTCTCTACTTACTCAACTATAATATCTGGAAAAAGGAAAGAGCACCTAATATATTAAAATACTCACACTGTATTCAATGTGCTAAGAATCCTCTGATCGACCGCTCGGTCTTTGAAGAGAGGGACGAACAAAGTACGCAAAGTGTAATGTAAATCCAGCACTTGTTTTGACACTTCAGTACTTTTGTCACAGCAGAAAAACGTTAGAAGAAGATCCAAATCTATCAAATACAACATTTATAAATTTATTTTAATAAACAGCATCACGCTGTGTCCCGCACATAAGCACAGAGTACGTAGAGGGAACCTCGGAACCTAAGACCTAAGACGCTCCATTCCCCATTAAGATACGTATGTTCCCAGCTTATACACTAATCTCTATATATAATAAGACAGTAAAAATATTATGTCTGTACATTTAGTAATTTTGACTGAAATGGATAGAGGGACACTTAAAAAGACTAATAGAAAGCAAAAAGATTTTTTTTGAATTTCTTGTCTGTCTGTCTGTCTGTCTGTCTGTCTGTCTGTCTGTCTGTCTGTCTGTCGACATATTGTTGTCCGCATTTTTCTCTGAAACTACTGAA
>JAATLQ010032821.1:7698-38870 GCA_013421005.1 Heliconius erato x Heliconius himera
CAGGGTAGGCAGAGGGAACCTAGTGTTAAGACACTCCGTTCCCCACTTTCTGCCGAATTCTGGAGGCATTGCGTGTTGAGTGGCAGAACTCAACGCCGCGCTTAACCTCGACACCAGAGCGAAGAAATGGAAATATAAATTTAAGTAAATATTTCATCTCCTCGAGTGGGGATCGAACCCACAACCAGTCGGTTTTGCAGTCACACCTCGTGCCGCTGCGCCACGACCGGCCTCTAATAGTTATTTTTAAATAAAAAATATTTTAATTTTAAGTTCGCGCCGGTTGTGGGTTCGATTCTTTTCGAGAGAATGAATTGTTTAGTATTTTCATTTCCTTACTCTGGTATTATCTCAATATCTTGAAAATTCGACAGAAAGTGGAAAACGGAGTGTTTTCAACACTAGTTTTCCTTTGCCTGGCTAAAAATAAGACTTAGAGAGTTAAAGCTAGTATAGCCTAATAGCTATTTATGTAACCCAATTTTACTTGTGTATTGTGAAAGTGATATGTGGAAACCTGCATACTTTTAATAACCAGATACTATATAGTAATAAAGCGTGAAGCAAAAAAAAATCGATTTATATCTATCTCTTTTTCATGTTTAATTTATAAAAATACTCTTGTATTTAAACCTACAACTAAAGTTTAAGTTTCAATTTATAATAATCAACTTCTACGTTAATTTTATCTTTATAGCATGTAATTAGAACAAAAACAACGAAACCCTTTCAATACGGTGTAAAAGTAAATTAAATAATAACTGAAAATTATGTTTATCTAGATAATGCTTGTCGGTTTTTTACTTAGTCTTGAAGTCTCATCGTATACGATGAACGTGAATTCGATTAATGTCTGGAGTAATTCCCATTCAGGGTGTATATTTTATCCAGATCTCGTAAGACATGTGCAATAGGACAACATCTGACTGTAAATGTGATGGTTGTGTGCTTGATCTCCATTTGGTGGAATGCATTGTTTTTATGTAGTTGCTTTAGAAAAGTGCAGGGTTAAATCCAGTTACTATATACACAATGTCTGGAAAATTGAGTGGAAAGTGGAGAACTGCGGAGTTTGATAAGATAAACGAGGCGCTTAGTTCCGCGAACAATCACGCAACGTTTTCAAAATAATCATATGGTGACTGTTACAGTAATGTACGAGTATATTTAACTATCAATATAAAATAATTATGGCTTATTCATTACCAACTTTACCTACAAAATCTGGTTTAAATATATGGGTATTTGAATAAAACTCATTAGTTATAAAAGGCATGTCCGGTTGGCTTTTATAATGTAGTATAATAATATATTTAATCATTCCGTGTTTAACTTATTTAAAATCATTTTTAATTAACCAGCTTATTCAAAATGTGGGATGATTCTGGGTTTAAATTCCTTGACATATTTAAATAAAAAAAATAAATCAGGTTCACACTGTATCCCGCACACTACAGGGTAGGCAGAGGGAACCTAGTGTTAAGACACTTTTATACATGTATACAACACAATTATACATGTATACATTCAATACATTATACATATATTTATATATAATTCACGAGGCTTAAGCTGAGCAGTAGCCGCAGAAAAACATTTTTAATATTATTTTACCTCTTTATTTATGAGAGATCAATAAAAAAAATTAAACAATAAAAACTCTTTTACACTGGACAATGCTTCCTTATATTTTTGAACCTCGTCTACTATGGAGTTTTTAATAATTAATCGTTTCAATAAGAACAGTGTTGTGTTGTGTGTGAGCAATTTTTGTTTTACTGCTTGGTCACATATATTTTATCATTTTTGTACCGTTATAGTGTCTTTATCTTTCACTTAAAACAAATCGAACAAAAAATAAAATATCTATATATATAAAAGGACTTGTGCTGACTGACTGAGGTAAGACGCACGCACAGCCGTAACCGCTGTGCGTAGAAACGTGAAATTTGGGCAGATGTTTATTTTCATATTCTGGGCATCCACTAAGAAGGGAATTTAAAAAATTTTAACCCTAAAGGGATGAAATAAGGGTTGAAAGTTTGTATGGATTTTTTTTTTAATCTGTACCGATTTTTATAAAATTTGAAATTAAGACTCTTAAAAATATTTCATTGAACACGTGTTTCATGGTTTTTAAGAATTCACCCCCTAAGGGTTCAAATAAGGGGTTGAAAGTTTATATGGAAAAATCTTTAAATTGCCACCGATTTTTATAAAAATTTAAATTCAGACTGTTAAAAATATTTTATTGAACACGTGTTTCGTGGTTTTTTTAGAATTCACTTCTAATAAGCGGGCGAAGCCGCGCGCGCCCTCTAGTTAAGAATAAAATAAGTGACGTTAGTACTAGACGCTGGTTGTCGAAAAGAAGTATAAACCGGTTTAAACCAAACAACTGACGTCACACTACACTGTATATGAACACTCACACATATGCAAAGGTACTCGTGGACTGTATATAAACTAGTTTGAGAACATCATAGTGGAATTAGCGTCTGATTGTAAATGCGATGAGTGAGGATCAAATATCTACTTTGGAGAAAGAAATATTTTTGACGCTCTGGTAAGACAAAACGCAGCGTTGAGTTCCGCCAACAATCTATGCTGGTGATAAGTGGAAGCATAGTGTCTTGCAACTACGTAGAAGCCGTCGTAATGTTGGCATGGCGCCTTATTCCGATTCCTATTCGTAATTCTATTCCTATGTGTCATTACACATAGGAATAGAAAATAAGCCATTGCTTATTTTTATTTCCTCGCTCTCGTAATGAGACAAAGCGCTGCGTTCAGTTTCGCCAGTCAACATACAATATCATTAAAATTATATTCTCAATCTACTTTGCTATAAGCACTTACTACTCACTTCTGCCCAACGAAGCCACGATAGCGTCAACCGTTTAATTTATCACCTTATCTAATACATCTGTTCGTTGACAGCTAAATGACAGGTGATCAGGTGATAACAAAAATATATTACTGTAGAATAGTCCTTTCTATTTCTAGGACTAATCTACTTTCATATAAAATTCTATTAATTTTGTAGTGTTAGGAGTACAATATTTGATCTTGCGGTAATGACGCCGCTTGAATAGCTTGGTTTAAAATAACAAAAGTGACATATTATATTAATGTTGATACATTTTTGGACTTATTAAAATAGCATTACTATCAGTGAGGCCAGTCGTGGTGCAGCGGCACGGTGTGACTGTAAAACCCACTGGTTGTGGATTCGATCCCCATTCGAGGATATGAAATATTTACTTATATATTTCCATTTCTTCGCTCTGGTGTCGAGGCTAAGCGCGGTGTTGAGTTCTGCCACTCAACACGCAATGCCTCCACAATTCGGCAGAAAGTGGGGAACGGAGTGACTTAACACTAGGTTCCCTGTGCCTACTCTGCTGTATGCGGGATACAGCGTGAAGCTGATATAGATATAAATTACTAGCATCTTCGCTTGCGTCGTCAAGTGGATGTTATTAAAGGTTATGCATGACACTTTATATGTATAAAGTGTCATGCATAACCTATAAAATATTTGCAATTAATCCGGTTAAAACTAGGCATTCAAACGTGCACCAGTCTCCAAGAGGCACAAATTGTTGTCTCAGTAGATTAAAATTTTGATATTTTCAAAAAATATGTATTATCGATATTCCAAATAAGTCCTATACACAATAATATAAAAAAATAAAAATAATATGAAGAATACATTATGCCTATCCAAAAGCTATTTACTAGAATCTTGCATTTTATACATTTCCTATTTGCTCGAAGCACAATAGTTTGATTGATTGCAATACTGTACTATGCTTCGTACGTAAATTGAAACTTTATAAAGAAATTGATTGCATTTGTATATTTATATTTGTTTTTTTTTTTTTACTTCGACCTACGAGGTAGTGGTCGGTGCAATAGAACCTCTCCACTCTAGGAAATAAGTTATTTATATCCGCTTTAGCAAGATAAAAAGCGGCGTTGGGTTCTACCACTTAAAACGCAATGTCTTAAAGCTGAATGTATAGTGGAGATTTGATTGTCTTGACAAAGATTTTTTTTTCCTTCTTTTATTTAAAATTTGTAACTTTACGAATCTGGTTTATTTTACGAGATATCATACATACATTACATTATTTCAATACTTTTTAAAACAATTCAATTAGATTTGAGGTCATGGTGGCAGTGGTTCAGCCTCTGATTGTAAATTCGAATGTAAGTTCGATCTTCGCTAAGGGGTATGAGTTATTTTCATTAACCTGCTAGTGCAAAATAAACTGAAATCTTAAGTTCCAGTTCCAATATTTCGGAAAATGGAGATAGGAGTCTCCTAGCACCATGTTCTATCTTACCCTGCCACGCTGGAAACTTACGTAAAATTAAAGAATTAAATCTTTTTTTTTGTTTTCACGCCTGCACATAACAGGGCAGAGGGAACCTGGGAACCTAGCGTTAAGACACTCCTTTGTCATTAAGACACTTTCGTTCCTCACTTTTAACCGAATTTCACAAACATTACGTAGATGAACATATCATATAATATTCCAAAACTTAGGGAAAATAATAATGTTTATAAGCATTTAATGTTGCTGACTTCGCTAGGTAATTAACTTGTGAGTACTGTCGGCATCTTTGTGTAATATACTACACACTTCTAAATTATATGTACATTTCTATATTATCTTGTGGAATACGGAATACTAAACAAAAGCATGCGGCTTAAGCGCGCTGCAAGTAATTGAAAATAAATATGATTTTCGTTGGATTAGGCGGCTGAGTTTCGTTGTAATGTTAGTTTCGTTATACATTTTTTTAGAAACAATTTTTTTTCGACACGAATTTGAGATTTAGAGTTTTTAGTTGCGGAACTTAACGCGGCGCTTCCAAAACTCTTTTACGCTTGTAATTCATTCTTATTATTTACATTTCTATGCAAGAGAAATGTTTGCCATGGGCAATAAAGATCAACTTCTGTATATATATTATAATTATTTTCTTTTTTTTTTATAACAAAAAATCGTCCAACGGGAAATGAACACATTAACTGCAGTTATGCATTTAAGTAGATATTACAGCACTAAGGGAGCTATTAACAGCTTAACTAATCTAATCATATAAAGGCTATACCCATTTGGTAGAGCTATCTCGAGTAATTGAAGATAGATTGGGTATTAGAAATTGCAAATATCATGTATGAATAAAATAATAATCGAGATATAGATATATATAATAAACGATCAATAACATATTGGACGTCATATATTTTTCTATATTTTACTATCAGGAAAGACACTAGTAACTGCTAGGATACTCAATTATTTACACTTCGATATTTAATATGAGTGGTAGAACTCCAACTAATATTATAAATGTGAAGGTTTATTAGGATTGATGTTTGTTCCGTATTCACGTAAAAACTACTGAATAGATTTTGATAAAACTTTACTGTAATATAACTTATACATCAAATTAATACTTAGCCTATAATGAATTTAAAGATTTTGTGTGATTTGACTACATTATTTGTCTAAGCGGATGAAGCCGCGTTTGAGTCGCCATTTGAAGTAGACAAAGTTATTCTCTACTTAAACTGAAAATTAGTCTACAACAACTGTAAAAATGACCGAAGCTGAATTAGAACCTACAGTCATCTGATCTTATTACATACAAAATTCCCTTAATACATTGTGAGTTTACACAAAGAGTTTATATTCGGAGGCAAATAAACTCTAAAACATTTCTTATTAATTAGAACTAGAACATATACATTTTCCTCGAAGACCTTGGTAGCCCGTGGTAAGGTCTTCGAGGAAAATGCTTGACTGTAAATATGACAGTCGTGGATTCGTTTTGGTAAACCAATACAAGACGCGGCATTGGACTCCGCCACTCAATACGCAGTGCAACATTAAAATGGGCTAAGTGGAGCACGGAGAGAGCGGAGAGTCTAGAGTAGTCTTGCCTTGAGAGGGCCGTATTGTAAAAAAAGCACCAAATGTTAATAGATTCTTTTTTTACTTTTCGCTCAATTTTCGCGACATTGTGCGTTGAGTAGGAGACCCTTACGCTGCAATAAAGAAGATTTGTGGAGATAAATGATAAAGAACGATATATACTTTATATAAAAGATATTTCTAACCATTATAATAAAAACAATGGCTTCTCCAATTTATGTGTAAGGTATTTGAGATTGGTTCTTATTAGAGAATTCCTTCCGATTAGGTAGTTAATACGTTTCAGTCGAGCGGGCTTGTAGAGTGTAGTACGTGAGGTAGACTTGTAGCGATTTACTATGAAATAAAAACCGGAGAAATAAGAGCTCGTAAGTTTTTCTATATTTTTTCCTATGTTACTTTAAACTCCGTTTGTCTACATGCATGTTGGAATTTTGAGAAATCCTCTACTATAGGAACAGCTCTCTACATTTCTCAAACAGCATATGCATAGCGTGAAAAATTTCAGCATTCCACGCCGCGTAATTCTGGTTGTGCTTTGTTCTGTCAGTACCGGAAGACTAATAGATACTATAAGATTCATAGATTATAAGAAATATTATGAGGAATGGAAGTGACTTAATGGTAATGGAGTGTCTTAATACTAGGTTCCCAGCTTTCTCCTGCCTACCCAACTATTTGCAGAATACAGAGTACAAGCCAAAAAAAAAAGAATAGTTTTTCGCTTTTTTCTGTAACTTATACCACACTCGTGGAAGTATTATTTGGCATTGCAGCCTTGTAAGTGCAGATAAAATCCTTGTTAAGTATTTTTGTATTTGAAGTTTATTTGATAAATTTATATGAGAATTTTTATAGGGAATAAAATTTTATACAACACTAGTCATCAATCGCAACTATGCTTGCGTTGACATTAAGATGTAAAATAAAAAAACAAGTTTATTTACGTTCTTCAAGAATTTTCAAAAAAAACCTATCTTAGTCGCCTCCTACGCTGCTCAAGTTTTTACGTCCACTTTTCTCTTGTGTGCTTCGTCAGTCAATAACGAATCAGTTTTATATGTATAGATAATGCATGATGTGCAAAAGAGTAGACTATTCTAAATTTGAAACTGTTACAGAAACACTATAAATAAATTCTAAGCAATTTACTATATTAAAATTCTTATCTTAGTATTTTTTTTATTTCGTACTATTTTGCTTGGGCCACACATTTACTAATCTAACCTAACGAGGCCGGAGTAGCGTGCACAATATTTACACATAGTAATATAAATAAAATTGAAAGGTCTGTCAGTGATTTCGACATCCTTTAGCTTATATTATGGTTCTTATAAGTTTCTGAAACATAACCTATACCATAAATTGTGTAACATAAATGTTATTTAGTAATTTTTTTTTGTATGTATGCTAAGTTATACTCATATTCAAGCGAGAATTTCGCTATTTTTTAATATTATAGGACCCCGTAGTACTTGAACACACGAACCAAATTAATGATTTTCGTAAATATCAAATGGTGATTTTTGTAATTCGCAATCACATTGCTTTTGCTCGTCAAACCTGTGTTATAGGAAAGGTTTACATATATTTAAATACGTATAAGCTTCTTTTATTTAAAAAAACCAACACCATTTAAATCCTTCACCCAACGCGGCAATGAGCAGGAAGTAGAGAACAGAGAGATTTAATACTATGTTTCTTTTATTTTATATACTAACAATTGATTATTTTTTTAGCTTCACCATGACGGCCTTATATTTTTTATTGAACACAATTTAATACAAATATAGCCATTTAATTACATTAAAAAATATACTCCGCTTCATTCCCTAAATTAAGTCATAAATAATTTGGTATAGCAGTTTCATATCGAGGATACATACATACATATATTCGAAGTATATCTGAAGGTCAAACTCTTGTGGACTTTCGCCTCCACGATACATGATTTTGCGATGAGGAAAACTTATACTGTTTTTTATTTGTTCTCTCTTCTTGTTTTTACTTGTCGTAAATTTCAGATGATACCCGTATGTTCGCAGAATAGTTGGTTTTTTTTATCAGATTTAACTTGATTTATATACAAAAATTGGTTTAGAAAGTTTTTTATAAGTCGTAGTGGTGCAGTGACATAGCGTCTGACTATAAGCGCTATGGTTGTGGGCTCGATCCCCACTCGGAGGAATGATTGTGTTTAAATTATTTTAATTCCCACTCTCTGATAGAAAAAGTGAGTTCTACGGCCATACACGTAATGTTTATAAAATTGGGCGGAAAGCTAGGTCCGTCCATACGTAACTTAGATATTTCCACTTGACCGGGCGAGCGAAGTCGTGGCCAAAACTAGTCTATTTATTTAGAAGCAAGTGTGGAATAACATTTTAAAAAAGGTTTAAAAATAGTCTATTCTAATATAGAAACAAGTGTAAACTACGTGATTACTCTTATGTAAATTGCTTCATCAACCTTAGAGAATATATGGCCAAGATCGATGTCCGCTATTGCAATTTCTTTGATCACCAGACCGTAAGGGCTCTGTATACAACGTAAACGCTATTATCTAAGCGGTAAAGAAACGAAGAGGTTTTTCTAAAGAAAAATTGATATAGCCAAGAGATTCTTGTTTAGTTACAAGTTAAAGATTTTCTTGAGTTGAAACTATAATTTGAGGTCAGTTATAGTTTTTGTGTTTTTTTAATATTTATAGTATCAGCTTTACGCTGTATCTCGCATACAGCAGGGTAGACAGAGGGAACCTGGGGTAAAACATTCCGTTCGATTGATAATTTTTTCGAGACATTGCGTGTTGAGTGGCAGAACTCAACACCGGGCTTTTGCCTTGGTGCCAGACCGAAGAAATGAAAATGTTAAGAAATAATAATTTATTCTCCTGAGTGGGGATCGAACCCACCACCGTCGCGTTACAGTCTCGCTCTTGTGTCCCTGACCTGATATTTATAGTATTCTTTTTATATTTAAAAATAATAATGATACATTTTTTAAAATATTATCTTTGTGTTTAAGTAGATTTTGCTTTTAATTAAAGAGGGAACTGAATAAGGGGAAATAAGAATAAAACAAGGGCCGTTGTAGAACAGGAACACAAGAGGACAACTGTAAAAGCGACAGAGTAAGTGTTCGATTTCCACTCGAGGATCAATGAAATTTTTAATTTTCACATTTTCTCACTCTGGTAACAAGAAACGTATCTTATTGGGAGCGGAGTGTCTTAACACAAGGTTCTCAGGTTCCTACTGCATATCCAGCTATCTGTAAGTTACAGCGTGAAAATACTAAAATAAATGAGAAGATAATAATGCCTTACAAAACGTGTATTTTTTTAACTTAACATTATCTAACATAATTGATTAATTTTGATTAATTTAGTTGATTTTGGTAACGTAATTTTTAAAACTACATTCAAACATTTTTACGTTTTCTAAAAGATTTTTCTACATTCATATATTTGCCGTGAAAAACACTGTTCTCTTCTTTCTTTTCATTCTCATTTGCATCTGTTAAATATTATTTGATTTAAAATCATATTAGGTAAATGGAAATCAGTGTGAGTGATTTTTATATACCTAGAAGTGTGAAATCACTTACTTCTAATGTGGAGGCCGTGCACATCGTATGACTGTAGATGCGACGGTTTTGGTTCCCATTTGGGGGAATATATTACTTACATTTTTTCCCGCTGGTAATGAGACGGAACGTGACGTTGAGTTCCACCACGTAACACGCTATGTATAGTATATCTTAACAATTTTGCAGAAAATGTGGTACGCAGTGCCATATCTTAAGCGAGGCGTCCTATTTTCTTACAACATTTATATAAAGTTATATTAAAAAAATCACATAAAATTAATAAAATATCAATCTTTACTGCCTTCTCGTACAGATCATTCAGAACATCATCTACTCCACCTGTCTTACCTGTTACGGTTTTAGGGAACGATATTAAAAATGATAAGTGTTTCAGTTAGAATGTCTTTAAAACATGAATTATACGGGACAAAGAAAATATATTTTTAAAATATTTTTTTGAATTATAGTACCATGAATGTACGTTTTACGTAAAAAGTATAATAATATATATAAATAAACTTTGTCAGTGTAACTACAGTTTAATTTATTAAAAAATATAGAAAATACATATTTTATGTGTATTAATGTAAATGTAATATGCGACTTCGCCCTACGTAATTAAAAGGAAATTATAAAAAAAACATTTTTTGGTGGCGTGTTCAGTGATAGAACTCAACGGCCACGCTTTATCTTGTTAACAGAGCGAAGAAATGAAAATATTAAATTTTTCATTTTCTTGAGTGGGAATCAAATCCACAACTTGTCACATTTATAGTCGCTTCCTAGTGCCTTGGGTGATAACTGGCCTCTAAAATTTAAAATACCATCAAAATCTATAGCGTTATATAATATAGCCTAAACCCTTCGTCGATAAATATACTAAATATTAAAAAAATCTATTCGAACTAGAACTCCCAGTACTTAGCGCTAGATATAAAAGGAGTAAAAAAAAAGTGGATAGATTGATAAAATTATTTATTGCACAAAACATACAAAATAAACAAAAGTGTATATAAAAAAATCTTTTGATTTTTGTATGATGTAATAATTAAATAATTTTACTTAGCATTATATTAAAGATATATTTATTGATCTAACATTATGATTGATTTGATTTTCTTTTATACTATTATATACAATCCCGTAACTTAACCTAAAATCGTGGCAAGCCTACCTTCCGATCGTTAATATAGCTTATTGGCACAGATTGGATCTATATAAAATTCTCTTTCAAAGAAATTCATTAAATTTAACATATAGATTTCCAACATTTTTGCACAAATTTAGGTTTATGAATATTGTACCTGTATATTATTTATGTGGTGGTCTGTGGTGGGTGGGTGGTGGTAGGTTCCCTCTGCCTACTCTGCTGTGTGCGGGATACAGCGTGAAGCTAATTTTTAATTTTTTTTATATTATTTATGTATAGTATTTTGGTCAATTTTCTCTTGACTTAAAATCTTAAGTTCAACAAAGAATAGGGTAAAAGTTTCCTTTTTTATAGCTTCACGTTGTATCCCGCAAGCCTAGTGTGAAGACACACCATTGTCCACGTACCGCCTTATTTTCGAGACTGTGTGTTGAGTGACGTGATACTTTTTCTTGGCACCAGGTGTCCATTAACATACATCGTTGTTGTACTATGAAAAAAGATTTTTTTTTGAGCATTTAGGAGAAGTATGTTATAAATTATTTCCACATTTAAATCGGCCATTTCCCAATATACGCTAGAAACACGTCAGTTATACCACAAGCATGTTTCGTTTCAAAAAAAAAAATAGTTTCCACATAATATTGGTATTCAATAAAAAAAGATCTACAGTGTGTGTATGTAAATAAATATAACTGGCTTATTTGAATAAATTAAAATTCCAATTGTAAATGCAAACATTGTTTTGTGAAATAGCAAAAAAGATTGATGAATTTTTATTTAGAGGCCATTGTACATCAAAGATACAGTGTCTGGCTGTAAGCGCGTCGGTTATGGGTTCGATTTCGGTGAAATGAACTGGTAACAAGACAGACCTCAAAAATCCTTTGTAATATACGCAGCGCCTCGTCTTATCACTAGGTTCCCTCTGCCTACACAGCTATATGCATAATATTTTTCTTAACTTAAAGCATTTCCCTACTCTATAGTAGGGTAGACAATTCTATCCCCTAATGTCACAATACTAAGTTTCCTCCACTTCCACCTCATTTCGATTCATTACGTTTTGAAAGGCAAAACCCAAATATCTCGAATATTGGGTAGAAAGTGGGGAATGGAGTGTTATAACACCAGGTTCCTTTTGCCTACCATGCCATCTATACAAAAGAGAAAGCTTGAACCTGACATTAATTGTCTAATATAATATTTGAACCCAAAACTTCCATTGACGCTTTGACACAACCACTGTACTACGACATTCATAATGCATTATAAATTATGAATATTTGTCAAGTACGTAATTAAGTCGCCGCTATATATTACCTTGGAGGTGAGCGAAATGGATTTTCCGCTCCGTGAATTTTTTATGTTTCTACCTGATAGCCTGAGATTTTACGATCCCTTCTTTTATTGAGTAGCTGTAAGCTTCGACACTGTATAATAACTTACATACTACACATATATTACTCTTCATAAATAATCGCATTCTAAACACCATTGCATTTTGAGATGGCGAAACTGAACGCCGCACTTTGTCTTGTCATCGGAGAGAGATTTTTTTTATAACTCAAAATTTATTACAAAAAAACATTTAGTCTCTCTATTGTTTTATAAATTAACCACATCAAAATCATTGTTTTTAAGCTTTCAAACATAAATTTAATCATAATTAAGTGTAACTTAACACAGCCACTATACTACAACGAGTGCTCAAAAATCAAAATAAACTGTAATTTTGTATGGAAAATGTAAAGCTCATTAACACAACCGTGGTGCGATACAACGCAAAATTTAATTTACAATTATATATTTACAAATATGTTTCGAGGGCTATTGTAATTAGTGTACGTTGTGGTCTTTCGTGTTGAGTGATAGCTATTGAAGTGAGGTGGTATTTGAAAATATTGGTAGATTTCAACGGGTTTTATAGAAGTTTATACAATTATTTTTCAGTTTTACGTATTATCTCGTAGTAGGGTAGGCAGATAGGCCCTAGTGTTAAGACACTCCGCTCGCGTGTTGAGTGGCCGAACTCAACCAACACCTTACCTTGTGACCAGAGCGAGCAAATGAAAATATTAATAAATATAAAACTGATCCCACTATATTGACTGGTTGTGGGTTGAATCCCTATGGGGCCGTTCAAATATTACGTAAGCAGTTTTTTTGCTGTAAAAAAAACATACAATATATGTGTAATGTAATGTGATATAGCCTATAGCACTTCTGAAGAATCCAGCTTTCATACAAAACAAAAACAAAGTAAAGTAATCCGACCAGTAGATCCAGAGATCTTAGCGTTTAAGCAAAGAAACAAACAAACTCTTCCGCTTTATTATATTAGTATAGATTTCTTTGCTCCGCTGTCGAGGCAAAGCTCAATACGCTATGCCTCCAAGATTTCGGCGGTATGTGGGGAACAGAGTGTTTTAACACTAGGTTCCTTCTACCTTCTCTGCTGTGTGACGGATACAGAGTGAATCCGATGATCCCATCCCATCTATCATCATATACTCTCCTGAGGCGCAATAGCGACACGAATTCACAACCAAAAAGCCCATTTTTAGCAGGAACACAAAATATAATAATTTTAAATGGAATTTTAAATTTCCATATTGTAGTTGTATAAAATAAAAATTAATTTCATAAATGAATATTCATGTATCCATACAGCGTTTTTGCCATTATATGGCAGATGTGATCGGGAATATCGACTCTACCATCGAATACAATGTACGAAAGTAATATACTCGTAGGTGGTAAAAAAGGCATTAAAGTATTTCTAGTTGGAAGAATAAATGTGTTTTTTGTCCTGCATATAGCAGGGTTGGCACACGAAACCTGGGAACCTAGTGACACTCCATTTCTATTTAGATACTTCCGTTTTCACTTTTTGCTTAATTCTGGACGTATTGCATATTGATTGGCGGAGCTCAACGCTACATTTTACCTCGTTACCAGAACGAGGATTTTTTTAATCAAAAAAGTCAAATAGTAATATTAAATATTTTATTTTATCAAATGGGAGTCTAACCCACAACCTGTCTCGATTATAATCGCACATTTGTGCCATCTGTGCCGCGACTGGCCTCAATGTTAGTATTCTATTGTGTAAATTATTAGGCAGAATTATAGCACTACCGTTGCCAATTTACAATATAAAACAATTGGCATCAACATACTGGGTTATAAAAATTCTTAAACTGTAATTCATGTATTATTTATCGTGTAAGGCTTCGACCTTTATCGACATTGTAATGGGCTATAACTTAGTGTTAACAACTACAGCATGGGTGGGTTTGGCATGCGTTTATAAAAAAAAGTGCTTCTCTTATTTTATTCCATAGCAGGATATGCAGATGAAACTTGATTTTAAATGGAAAACACTTCACTTCCTACTGAATTTTGGCATTGCCAAGTGTAGTAGTGTGTAAGTAAGTGGTGGAACTCAACGCCGCGTTTTGTCTATCTTTGCGGGGAAAAAAATGTTATATCTGCGCTTCTATCTACGCTTTCGAGTTGGAATCGAACCCACAAGTTTATGCTTACACGCTTGTGCCACTGTGCAATGCCTTATTTTTTTCTAAATATTTAAATATACAAGAGTAAGATTACATTAATGAATAAAAATATATTTTGGAGAAAAGTGGGCAATGGAAGTACCTTAATCTGAATAGAGTCCCCAGGTTCCCTGTGCCTATTCTGCTATATGCGGGTAATAGCGGCATACAGAGTCAAACTAACAAAATATTAAATATATAAATGCTGTCGTAGCACAATCTGACAGCGTCTGACTGTAAGCCCTTAACACTAAATTGTTTCTCCTGTTTCCATAAAGAGCTGTAAGTATGTTGATATTTTCACCTAATCTGAGTTTGAACCCGGGCCTTTTGGACGCAGTGTTCAAAATTTTATACTATAACGTACTATTTTTATTTTGTTTATTTATTGTTAAAACCATATTATTAATTAAAAACAAATAAACGAAAATAGAGCTAACAACCTACATAATTTTACGCAAATATATATTTATTGGACTATTGGTATCGAAAGACATCATCATAGTCTTGTTTACGCCCAGTGTTGGATATAGGCAGGCCTCCATCTAAAATATCCACGACTATTATTATAAAAATATAATTAAAAAATAAAAAAATAATAAATTACAAATAAAATAAATAATAAATTTTGCCTTCTTATAAGAGAAATAAGAATTAATTCATTCCCCCGAATGGGAATCGAACCCACAAACGTCAGTCTCACAGTCAAATGTTGTCCCATTACTTGACGACGGCTTCGGACGACAAATTTAAAATGCCAGATCCATTTCTTACTAATAATGAATAGTAGAATCTCATCACGTCGTGAAGTATCCACTATCGGTTACATTTCGTCTCGATTTCAGCTGTAAATTACTTCGAACTGTCCGTTAGTTATATTAAGTAACTAGCTTTATTGTTTTCAAGTGATAGATATAAATTGAACTATGAAGATAGAATTAAGACTATTATAGCGCAGTGGGAAAGCATCTGTTACACATGAGTTTTGTGAGTTCGATCCCCGCTTGAGGAAATTAATTATTTTCCGTCGCTTTAGTAATAATTAGGTAATCGAGGCCAGTAGTGGCGCAGAGGCACAGAGTGTGACTGTAAACGCGACTGGTTGTAGGTTCGAACTCCACTAGAGGAAATGAAATATTTATTTATAATTTTATTTCCATTTAATTGCTCTGATGTCAAGGCAAAGCGCAGCATTGAGTTCCGCCACTCAATATGCAATGCCTCTAAATTTCGGCGAAAAGTAGGGAACGGAGCGTCTTAACACTAGGTTCCCTCTGCCTACCCTGCTATGTGCGGGATAAAGCGTGGAGCTGAAACTTTGGTAATAATAAAATTAATCAATAGGCAATAAAAACACTATTAAAATACTCTGTACCTAATTTCCGTCCAATCGTATTGAGTGGTGAAACTCAACACAGCGCTTTGTTACGAGTAAAATGTAAGATAAGTGGGAATCAAACTCACAATCCTTGCTTTTTACATAGTTTTTACAGTCAGTTTAAAAATAAAGAGAAGCCTAAATCAGGATTTACGAAAAAAAAAAACACATAAATGCTCCTTTTCGCCCTAACTACCCAATACGAGGGTATTCCTTTGACAAATTATACCGTATACTTTGTACCCAAGCGTTTTCTTTATATATTTATTGTGCCCGGCTAATACTGGACTTTGACTAGATTGAGTTTATTTCGACATATAAATTTTATCGTTTGATGTTTCTAAGTCTTTCGTATTAAGTATTTTTATAAGCACGTCGTGGCGCAGTGGGGCCCTTACACGCTACACGCGGTTGTGGGTACGATTATTATTCAGAGAAATTAATTATTTCATCTCCTCGCTGTGGAAAAAGATTGTTGAGTTTCACATCTCAATACACAATGTCTTGATAATTGGACGTAAAATCGGGAACAGAGCATCGTAACACTAGGTTCCCTCTGTCTACCTTGCTTTATGTCAAATTTTTCTGTAATATATCCTAAACGGGATATTTATATTTAATGTCTTGATATTTTATTATTTTGTGTCTAGACAAAACCAGATGTCGTTACGAATTGATCTCGTATATTGACAAAGCTAGTGTTTCGCTCGCTACTTCGAACTTATTATGACCACTTTATTATTTCACGTTTGGGGTGTGAGCGCAAAAAAAATATATATTTTTTCATTCTGTCGAATTTTTAACACATTGCGTGGTGATTGCTGAATCTTAGCGCCGCGTTTCATAAACTAGAGTAGAAAAATAAGATTAAATTAAATATAATTACTCCCTCGACTTAAAATCATTTCAAATCCAACCCACAACCTTCGCGGTTACAATTTGATATTGTTCCACTACACCACGAAGTCTTCTATATAATTTGTATACAAATAAAATAAAAATAAATAAGTCAGCTTCACGCTGTATCCCGTACAGCAGAGTAGACAGAGGGAACCTAGTGTTAAGACACTCCGTTCCCCACTTTCTGCAGAATTCTGGAGGCATTGCGTGTTGAGTGGCAGAACTCAACGCCGCGCTTTGCCTCGACACCAAAGCGAAGAAATAATGGAAATTACAATTTAAATGAATATTTCATTTCCTCGGGTGGGGATCGAACCCACAACCAGCCGGTTTTACAGTCACGACTGGCATTTGGAATTTGTATACATATTTAAATATTTCATCAAAACGCATTTTATACATAGTATAGTTACGTCACCTTTGTTTCACCATATACATAGATACTCTTGAAAGAATATCCGTTTATTTAAAATGTAAGAGATTTTTCTTTGTTTCAGTACTGTAGTATCGTTTTATGAGCTCGTAGCTACGTAGATGCTCTACGAAAATTGTAACAATGTAACCTGCGCTTTATATTGTTGCTTGTTTGGTACGTTTTTAAATAAAATCCTGATTTTAGTATCAAATTCTCTTGTTCTTGTGTCTTAATATTAGATATCGTACTACACACTTGCGTCGGAATAGAGAACCCTTTTTCTTGCACATTAGGGTAGGCAAAAAGAATATAGTGTCAAGACACTCCATTTCTTACACAACACTCTATTAGATGGGTCTTATCCTTAAAAATTCACGAAGATTACAGTAAAAATAATTTGAAATTATTAAATTGATTTCAAAATCCGTTAAGTACCAGAGTACCTTTTAAAAAATATTGTAGATGTTCTATTCAGACATATCTCAGGAACCGTTGAACTGATTTTGATGATATTTGGACTGTTCGCTAAGTTTGAATATAACTCATTTTGAACAAAAAGAATCATCCCAATGCGACTTTCGGTCTAAGAGAATTTAGTGAAACAACAGAATTATATATTCGAAATTTAGCACACTTGTTTAGAAATCTATGTAGATCACATACTACGTAGATGTCAAACGGATAACTTCCTTTTCAGAAGTTGGTTAAAAAATACAATTGAGGTCAGTAAAGATAAGTTAAAGTAAATCCACACTTTACTTTTCCTGTTTATTTCAACACTGATTATACGAAACAACTCCTAAAGATGTTTTATTCATAAAATTATTTATTTCCTAATAAGGCATTTTACATTAATTAAGATATAAAATGTCTTTTTTTCGTATGGTGTAGTAGAAAAATTTGTATGGAATATAGTTGTCTTTTAGGCTGGAGTACGTCAATTCGAATACAATAAATCGAAAATTGAATATTGATTTGCCCAAGTTTTTAAAAAAAATATTAAACGACTTAGATTTTTAAGTAATTAAATTTTAGTGTTTTATAATTAAGTGAAGTGTTTTATAAGAACTGAATTGGTTATGAATTTGATTCCAACTCGGACAATAAAATATTTTTATTCATTCGCTCCGGTAAGAATGCATAGCGTGGTGTTGAGTTCTGCCACTCAACAAGTGATGTCTCAAAAACTGAGTGGAGATTCCCTACTTTCCGGGGTACGGAGTAATTTAACACTAGATCTTCTCTTATATATATGTGGGTCTTCTCTTATATATTTAATTTTAGCGTGAAGCTAAAAAGAGACGAAAATAAAAATGAAATTTCATTATAGACATGTTAAAATGTGGATAAATCACTTGTTTTTCTTTTTTCTTGTACAAAACAATAATTTGTTCTAGATCTATGTATTTTATGTTCTCGACAGCTACTAACTACACGAGTCTCACGCAGTTGTAGCCAGTAAATATAAAATAGGGTTGTCGTAACAGTAAAAAAGTGCATAATTTTTTTAAAATAGATTTTTACTATTTCATAGAGAGTAAAAAAACATAGAGCGTCAAAATATTTTATGTTACTTTTTTGAGACGATTGAATGATTTTTTTTAATGTACTTAAATTAGTAGAGAATTTGAATTTATTAGCCAGTGAAATGTTGATGTGCGCTTAAAATATATGGGCTAATGTTCTGTAATTTATCGCATCTAGCTTTAGGCGCGACGGTTGTCGTCGGTTGATTTTCACTCGGGAGAGGGGTTAAATGGTTATCTTTACTTTCTCTCTCTGATAACAAGACAAAACACAGCGTTGATTTCCACCACTCAGCATATAATTTCGCGAAAATTTGGGAAAAGAATAGGAAAGAAGAGTCTCAATATTAGGTTCATAAAATACTATTTTTGCAAATATTGTTTTGAGCATGGTTGCAATTCATAATCTGCCACAATTGCTAATATCATTTGTCAATAGTAAATATATTTAAAATATTAATAATATAAAATTATATTTGACAACCCTAACACGTTGTTTAATTTATCGACATTACCACGAGCGTTGTATTCAATTGGCGCTAATTTTTAAGTTTATTAAGCAGAGCTTAAACGGTGTAGCTCTGATTAGTAGTAATATAAGAGGGATTACACCTCTTGCGGTTTATGTTAATTTCATATTTTCATTTGTACGTTTTAGTAACTAGGAAAACGGCGGCCACTGAGCCATATGCTCTTCAAAAAATGTGACAAAGTTCAAAGTTTTATATGTTTTATAAAATATATTTATTGAGTAAAATTATACAGATTTACTTAAAGATTCTTAAAATACAGGTCGGCATCTTCTTTCCAGCAGAATCAAGACATTGCTTGCCGAATAAGTCTCAGTAAAAAACGTAGAAAAAAAAAGAAAGAAAGTAGAAAACGGATTGTCATAACACGTGGTTCTTTCTGTTAACCCAACTTTGTAAAAAAAAAATCAGCTTCATGCTGTATCCCCCACACAGCAGGGTAAGTAGGTAGGTTAGGAAGTATAGGGGAGGAGAAGAGGATTTCTTTAAATTTCTACGGAAAGGGGAAAACAGCGGAATTTTATATTCTTCATCTTAATGTCAGTTACGCTAATATTTAATAAGTTATCGTTTTAAGGTATATCTCTTAAAAGGCTTTATTCGAAAAAAAAGTAAAATATTGTATAGAAGTAGACGTCGATTAATTGCCCGAGTTTACTGACTCGCTGTTTGTTGATTGAATATTAGAGACGTTGTGGTGTCGATATTTCATATATTATTACTTATTATTTCCCTCACATGAGAACGTTGTTGCATAGCTGCACAGCATTTAACAGCTAACACGTCTGATGTGGGTTCGATTCCCACTCGCGAGAAGAAATTATTTTTATTTACTTGCTATGGTAAGAAGCATAACGCAGTGTTGAGTTCTGCTACTCAATTTGCAACATTATAAACACTAGGTTCCGTCTGTTGCAATTATTTATAATATACCAAAAGTAAATATTAAATATGATGATTAAAAAAAATACGCAATCAATAAAATTTAGCATTATGTTATTATATATGCTGCGAAAAGCAGGTTATGGAAAGGGAACTTAGTGTTTAAACATCTCCAGTCCCTAAATTTCGACCAATTTACGAGAAATTGCGTATTTATTGACGGAATTCAACGTCGCGCTTTGTCATTCATTCCCCCGTATGGAAATCGAACACAAAACTGCCGCGCTTACATCCAGACGCTACACCAATACAGCCCCGTAGAAAATCAAGAATAATAATAATAAATAGAAATATATAAATTTCATAATATTGGTCATCACTACAAAACTGTAGTATGCAGGTGGCCGACTTTTGAGTTAATTGATCTGGTATCTGCCCGCGGCCCGCAAGGAAGGCAATTTTGTGACATTTTTGTTGTTGAAACGTCATAAAATTACTTTTGAATTGTTAACATCATTTTGTTTCTTAGTTACTTAGTTCTTAACAGGCTAACTTAATTACTAGTTTAATATAGCAAGAGTAAGTAAAAAGAAGAATATATGATATCGCTTATTTGGTGCAACAGTGACGTATTTGCACTTTTTGTAAAAAATCAGGAGGTACAATCAAAGTTAATGCAGGTATTGATATATTTATCTTGGTTAAAAAAAAATGCATTAATTACTATTTTTATATATTTTTAAATAAATAAATAAATCAGCTTCACGCTGTATCCCGCACACTGCAGGGTAGACAGAGGGAACCTAATGTTAAGACACTCCGTTCCCCACTTTCTGCCGAATTCTGGAGGCATTGTGTGTTGAGTGGCAGAACTCAACGCCGCGCTTGTCCTCGACACCAGAGCGAAGAAATGCAAATATAAATTTAAGTAAATATTTCATCTCCTCGAGTGGGGATCGAACCCACAACCAGTCGGTTTTACAGTCACATTTTGTGCCCCTGCGCCATGACTTGTATGAAAAATAAATATATAAAATATAAATAAATAACAAGAAACAATGAATCCCACTCGAATGACAACAGACACTCAACGTAGGATTTGCGTGACGCTACTTTGACCTGCATTGTTCTTCATAAACGTCCCTCCATACGAGACCGAGTGAGTTTACCGTATTGTCTCTAAAAATAAATTATATCATTTGCTCAACAGAATTAATATATATTTTATCCATTTATTTATTTATATATAGCTGTAAACGCGACTGTTGTAGATTTGATTCCGATTGGGGGGAATAAATTACATTCATGTTTTGAGATTAGCCCAAAAATAGGATACAGCGTGAAGCAAAAAATCATTAGATGGAAAGAGAAAATCGCTTTCCTCTTGCGTAACATAACGCTGCGAACTATCAAAATATAAGAAATTGAATACAAAAACAAAAGTTTACTAATACGTCATACATAATCAATCTACGTCTCACACTTTATCATTTTCTGTTAATCCAATATACGAGTATGTGACAATAACGAATGGCAGCCCAAAGTTAGTCCCGGAAAGTTTCGTATACGGTATTGTTTTATATATATTTTTTGTGTTTAAACAAATGAAGTGACAAAACGTAGGCTTGTATTGGACATCCTTATAAAAATAATTTATTATACTTTACATTTTAGTTCAATCTTATTCAATGTAGTGCTCGATACTGTCCCGGCTCACATCCAAGACAAGTCTCTATGGCTGATGATGTATTCCGATGACATAGCACTCAACGATGGGTTAAGCTTAAGCTTAAGAACAGCGGTCTTAAGCTAAATGTGTCAAAAATCGAATACATGGCTTACATTAACCCGTTCTCGAACACTTTTTGTAGAGGTCCTGAATCATTCAAAAAGTTAAGTCAAAAAGTTCATATTATTGAATACGATTTAATGTCTTCTTCCTCCTGAAAACGGAGGAATAAATTACTTTTATTTCTTCGTCCTAGAAACAAGATAAAGTGCGGTGTTGAGTTACGCCACTCAACACGCGATGTCTCGAAAATTGGGCAAGTGGCGTGTGGGGAACCAAGTATCTTAACACTAAGTTCCCTCTGCACTCTCTCTCACTGCTCTCTCATGATTAATTCCAATCAGTGATAGAAATCGTTACCTTCAATATAATCGTATATCCAACCAGGTCATGAATGAAGGAGAATATACTTGAATAGTTTGTATAGGATACGGGACTCGGGAGGGTCAGCTCTATAAATAAATAATCAATTTTTAAAACATCGACACCAGAGCTATGAGAGATGCCATTTAAAAGATGAATATAACGTTTTTGCCTTTTGATCTAATGATTAGTGAAAAAGGTACTGAGCGTGACAAATATCTAAACACTGTGGTTAGATATTCCATATATTTTTTATAATTATAGAACATGTTGACATGATGAGGTCGTAAACGTGACTGTAAGCGCGATGGTTGTGGTTTCAATTCCCATTCGGGGTATCGCCACGCCAGCACATAATGCCTCAAGAATTCGGCGGGAACAGAAGTGTTTTATTGAGCTATAAGTGGGATACAGAGTAAAGGCAAAAAAAATTTTGTTAATTTGTTAAAAGATATACAAATAAAAATATTTTTAGTATCGCGTCTACAGTCAAACAACACCTCAACGTAGTAAAAACAATCGCGAAATACGTTCTCTTCATACAAATTGCTTCATTTCAGTTTTTCATTATTTCTATGTAATTGTGGTCACTGAGCTTTCATCAGAAGCTTTGGTTGAAATTAAGAGTCAAGATTAAGATTTCTTCTTTCTTTAAGAGAAAGTCAAATCAACGAAATCGGCGGACTGGAATTTTGAGTTCGGATGATTTTTTTGTGGCCATCGTGGCGCAGCGGAACAACCTCTGACTTTTAACGCGATGGTTGCGGGTTCGATTTCCGCTCGAGGGAATGAAATCTCTTCATTTCTTTGCTAGAAAAAGACTAAGCGAGGTATGAACACAACCCTTGATCTTTTTCCGCGAATGAACACGCAATGTCTCGAAAATTGAGTGGAAAGTGGAATGCGGAGTGTCTTAACATTAGGTTTCCTGTGACTATCCTAAAAAATATAAAGCTGTTATTCTATTTAAAAAAAAGCAGATTTATTAAGACAAAAAAGAAGTTTGAAACCATGTTTTTCATTTAACACCATTCCAAAATTGATCCCATTATATTTTATTTATATATTAAATTCAATTACGCCTATAAATTATTTTCGCATATAAAAAAACGACGAAAAGTATTTAATCATAATTTGCAAACTTTAAATGGCGTCGTCAATCATCCGTGAAGACATTTTGACTGAACTAGAAACTTTTTTCTACATGTAATATATTATTACTTTGTAACACGGCACTCGTAATGTGTGTAATGTGATATAAGTGATAATATAAAATTAAGTTATCTAGAATTTTTTACGCATCTCCAATATTGTAAATTTTATTTTCAGTGCGGTGTTAAGTTACACGGCTCAATACGCAGTACTCACTCGACCTTAGGAAAAGGAAAACAAGGAGTCAAATTGTCTTAAAACTGGTTTCTCTGTAGGTACGCCATATCCCACAACCATGTTTTAGTTATTTATTATTATTACGTTTCTCTTTCATAATTTACAAGTTCAAAAGAACCCGGCCCTTTGGAAGGCTTGCGTGGGGACACAGGTCCAACACGTAGAGGCCCCTTAGAGAATATACAAATGTTTTACTGTGACGCAACAGCCGGGATCCATCTCTGGGTGACCACAGGTAATTGCCCAGAGATGGTCGCCGATTAATGCGTAGGAACTATGGAAAATGTGGAAATTTAGTCTAGGACCATGGAATGGAATTTAGATGGACTGGCTACTGGGCTATTGAGTGAGACTAACTAGTTGGCGGGTCGGCACTAGATGGGCCCCTATAAAGCGGTGTAGTGGCTTGGGCGCAACATCGGCGTGGTCGGCTAAGGGTGTAGAGAGGTGTGCACCGGTTTCACCATCACGAGGAGCTCGGGAGCGGGTTTCCCCGCTATTACGCAGATTGAGCACTTCCACCCTTTCAAGCATATAGCTCTTGCGCTCCACTCTGCCGGCCAATAAAGGCAAGCCAGAGTGGAATAGATTACAATTCCCCTTCGGAGGACTCAGGTCCGTGGGGTCGCCACTCCTCAACAGCTCGCCTCTATAAAATTTGTGTTGTAAAGTATATATCTATGTAACGTATAAAGTGATATGGATGTGAAGCTAGTAAATTATTCTCTTTACTTTCTATGTAGCTAAATAATATGTAAAACTGAAATATATATATATATATATATATATATATAGCGAGCGAGACTCAACGCCGCGTTTTAGCAAATAGCGGCTCAAAAATATGAAAATATTTAAATTTAACATTAATAGTTAGTAGTTAGTTAGGACTACATTTATGTTTCACAGAATTTTGATATTTATTCGACACACGTTAGCGACGACAGTGATATACAGTGATTTCATTATATAAAAAGATTTTAGAATAATATTATTAATGTATAGTGAGAAATATGTGCCTTATTTGTAAATGACAAAGGATATTTTGGCGTGAAAATATCGTAGCATTTGTATTGAATTGCTTTGTGTGATCTTGGTTTTAAAATAGAAGTAAAATGAAATATGATTTTATTATAGCTTCATATTTCACTTCACTTTAATAATATTAAACATATTATATAGTAGGATAGGAAGAGGGAACCTAATAATAAGACACTCCGACACTGGACCAATTCAATCAATCGATCAATTATATAATATTCGAGACACTTCATGTTGAGTGGCGGAACTCCACGCCGCGCTTTGTCTTGTTACAAAGCAAAGAAACGTACAAAACCTCATTCTCACGTGCAATTACCTAACCGAACTAACGAAACGATAATATTTTAAATTGAAACATTGAAATTTGACATACAATCACTGATATTTTTGATTTGACAGTGTCTTACAGTAACCGAGAGGGTTGCAGGAGGGGAAATTAAATATTTTCGATTCCTCGCCTTGGTAACAAAACAAATCCTGGCGTGTATATCGCCGCTATCTATTCCTTTATATTATCTATTTATTTTTGCGAATCATCTATTCTTTCTTCAATTTCTAAATCATATCAATTGTACTGTTTATTCTAAAGTCCTTGTATTCGTAACTTTGATGAAACCAGTTTACCAACAGAATATTGTAAAAGTTTCCAACCTTATTGTACAAGGTCTTACGTATACATTTTTATTTCCAGTGTGTCAGCTAAATTGGGTTTAACCGTTATTCAATTTATATATTTTAAAGGTATACTAGTTGTTACTTACAATGTCCTTGTAATCAGCTTCACGCTGTATCCCGCATATAACAGGGTAGGAAGAGGGTTACGACACTCTGTTCCTCACTTTCCGCCGAATTTTTGAAGGCATTGGGTGTTGAGTGGCGGAAGTCAACGCCGGACTTGTGTTTTGGTACCAGAGCGAACTGAAGAACTTTTTTTATTACCAGCTTCACGCTGAAACCCGCACACAGCAGGGTAGGCAGAGGGAACCTAGTGTTAAGACACTCCGTTCCCCACTTTCTACCGAATTCTGGAGGCATTGCGTGTTGAGTGGCAGAACTCAACGCCGCGCTTAACCTCGACACCAGAGCGAAGAAATAGAAATATGCATTTAAGTAAATATTTCATTTCCTCGAGTGGGGATCGAACCCACAATCAGTCGGTTTTACAGTCACACTTCGTGCCGCTGCGCCACGACTGGCCTCAACTGACTGAGAAAAACTTCGTCTACCAAAATAAAAAATATTTAAATATAATCATTCGTTCTCCCAAATAACTATCACATTTACAATCAAACATGGTAGGAACTGAACCTACTGTATTGTATATATGGTGTACTTGTTAACTACGACACGATAGTGTCTTCCTATTTGGCATTGATGATAGAACAATATATATTATTTAGTAGCCCAATAATTTCACAACTAAAATTCTAAATTCTTGTTACAGGTACTAAAACTGTGAGCCAACTGTTTCCATCGCTCAGGTCTCTCCCATCTTATCTCCAGTTATGAAGAACAAATAAACCAAAGACAATGTAGTTAATAATAAAAAAAAATGTTCGCTAAAACCGATCGTTTTTGGGACAGAAGAAAGTTTAAAAATGCGCGATGACGTCAAAGTACTTTAACGGTTTCATAAAATAAAAGGAACTCTCTTTAAATGAATAGGTGCTTTTTTGTGTGTTGCATTACAGTGGTTTTATTATTGATTTGCTAAAATAATTTTAATAATCATATATATATTTTTTAATTTATTACAATTTTATGTCTAAAAGCAATAATAGTTAAGATATTGTAAATAAATAAATATAAAATAATTTTTATCTGTAGAAACGCGATGTTTAACAGCATACGGGTATTAGATGATAGTAAAAATTCCGTTCCTATACAATAGGCAATATAACTAATTCTACGTACATATATCGATTCTAAAGACGGGGCCAAACTGTAGAACCCACAATAGATAGTTAATTAGAGACGAGAAGAGAACTTGATTGAGAGAGTTGAAAGAATTAGAAAAGTTGGTAGAGTTGGAAGATGGTGCAGAACGCCACATTGAAGACCACCATGACTACACTGAACGGCAGTCTCGGTCTAAATTCAACATTCTTAGTACCAACATATATGAGCCAGGAAGAGTTTTTAGCGTTGCAAATGACGAATGGATCAGATGCGAACACAACGCTGAATGATACAAATTACAACCAGGTAGTCCTAAAAACTTGGTATCCAAGTGGTTATTCTCCAGCTCATATTATAATCGCTTCTGTGGTTGTAACTGTATTAATGATAATGGTTGTGGTTGGCAACATGCTGGTTATAATAGCTATAGTGACGGAGAAAGCTTTGAAGAATATACAGAATTGGTTTATAGCGTCTCTAGCAGTGTCAGACTTTTTCCTAGGATTAGTTATTATGCCATTCTCATTGGCGAACGAGCTGATGGGCTATTGGATTTTTGGATTTTGGTGGTGTGAGATACATTCGGCTATGGATGTCCTTTTGTGCACCGCGTCTATAATGAACCTGTGCCTCATTTCTCTCGACCGCTATTGGAGTATAACTCAGGTAAGTGCGCATTTTACAATTGAAATTTAACATTTTGTATATTTGTTATACTCTTGAGTGATAAAATATCTTCTTTAAAATTGTTTTTTATCAATGAATGTTTCTACTTTTGGAAATAACAGTTTGTTTTTGAAATAAAATATCTTAGATATTTCATTTTACAAGATAATTTTGGATATCTGGATCAATTCTGCTGCGATACATATTTTAAGAATTCAAGCGAATCGTATCCGAACTTACAACGAACTCGTCGCCAAATAACAGTTCTCTCGTTGCATATGAATATTTGCTACTGAAAATCGGTATCTCCGAAAGCAAAACTGTTAGCACAGTATTGGTATCGGGCTACGACCTACATTATTCATAGTCGGTCAACTTGACGGTTTCAGACATTAAATTAAATATTCGGACAGATTGCCACGGGTACCTGAAGTTTCAAAGTTTGCGTTGTAAATATTCAAAATGATAATCATTTTATGATTGCGCCGTAGGAGATACTGGATTTGGGTGAAGGTTATGAACTTAGTAGGGATGCTCTTAGGCAGATTATTGTATTTGATGCCTACGTAGAGTTAAAAATTTCAAAAGAAAACTTACTAATACTGTAAACGAGGCGGTTTTGGGTTTGATTTCCACTCGGGTAAATTAATTATTTCCCTCTGGTAATTGGAAGAGGCAAGTCATTTCCTACATTGGGATGATAAATTTCGACGTTCCGCCACTCTACATGTAATGTCTTGAGCCTGTACGGAAAACTGAGAAGAGAGTATAACATAGTATAGCAGGGCGCTATGCTATGTTTTTCTTCCAAGACACCAGAATTTCAATTCAGACCTCATCTAACGTTAACTCTCTAAATCTTCTATGTTAGTATAGTAAGCACTACAGTAAAGTATTCCACGAGTACACTCCACATTGCAACTAGATCAGATCTCAAGGGAACCTAATGTATAATTCAGCCACAATTCCTTTCTGTAATGAGAGGCTAAAACTTTGCAAACAAATAAGCTAAACTTAGGTAAATTAAGTTTAAATATAAATAGACTTATTAAGTAGTTGTTTGTATGTATTATTTTAGAATATGGTCTTTGCCATTGGGGTTATAGTGTTTAAACGCTTATTATTAAACAAATATATTTTTTCTATCCAAGATTGCATTTTTTTAGCTACACACTATACCTCGCATAAGCAAGGTAAGCAGAGGAAGGAATATAATGTCAAGACACTCCGTTTCCTAATTTTCATGACATTACATTTTGATTGGTGTAAATCTACGCCACGATTTACCAGACCAAGGAAATGAAATTAATTCTTTCTCCCGAGTGAGAATCGAACCCGCTCTGCTGCTATTTCAGTTACACGCTGTGCCACAGCGCTACGATGATATTATTAACATAATGCCCAATATTACTATAATGATATTTATATGAGTGGAATTAAAAGTTGCTAATAATAACTCAGCAGCTCAGTGGAGGCATTGCTCCAGAATTCGGCGGAAAGTGCCTACCCTGCTGTGTGCGAGATACAGGGTGAAGCTGATTTTAATAATAACTCAGGAAGCTGAAAATATCTATAATTATTCAAAATTATAAAAAATATACATAATAATGAAAATATTAATACCTATATGTTATAATAAATATTATAAAAAATAGTAACTGTCGAGTTTTTCGCTGGCTCTTCTCAGTAAAACTGCCTTCTGTGCCGATGGTAAATTTTTGTGTAGAAATGATAAAACTGACATTTTTATAATTCAGAAGTGCTTGCAGTTGTGGTAATTTAATAAAACATTTTTTGGTTTCTAATTTATAACACTAAATTCTAAATTTATTAAACTAGTTACAAGTCTTGGTGGAGGTAAATATTTTTGTATATTGAATAAAGATAGAAAGAAGTTGAGTTTGATAATCAATTAGAAGATCTGCACTTGAAAAGATTCAAATTCAAATTCCGCTACGGTCACATTTCATGCAGATTTTAATATATCTTAACTTATCTGTTTATATGTAGTGGTGAATGAAGAGTCTCGACTCTCTCTTGAGTTCGTTTTGTTTATCTTAGTATGTAGAAAAAAGCACGAAGCTGAAAAGAAGGTATATTTTTATTAAGTTCACGCAGTATGCCGCTCACAGTAGGATAGACAGAAAGAAATTGGGAACCTAGTGTTAAGACACTCTGTTGCCATTAAGACATTTTCTTTCTCCACATTCCGCCGAATAAAATGTAAAAAATATAACTGTTACCACCATGGTTGTGGATCGGAATCCAAATCAAGGGCATTAATTATTTTCATTTTTTCGCACTGGTATGAAGATAAAGCGCGGCGTTGATTTCCGCCATTTACCATGAAACTTTTAGATAATTAAGCGGTACGTGGGGAACATACCGTTTCCATAACACAAAGCCTACGCTGCCACAGTTGGGACACAGCGTGAAATTGTTAAATGGATCAGCCCGTATTATTAAAGATTAAACGAACTTCCTTGTAAGTGAAGTTTTATCTAAACTTTGTAAAGAAACAGCCCTATTGTATTCCATAAGAAGTTTGTTTATGTGAACTCTTATATTAAGTGAATTAATTATTATATAATATTATATAGTTCCGATACTCAACACCGAATGTTTATGTTTCGAATTCGGTTAGAAAATATCAACTGTCAAACATGATATGCATGGAAAATCGTGAAAAAGAAAACGGGTAAATATTATTCATAACACTTTTCAAATTTATCTTAGTATATATACTAACTATTTTAAGCATTTTTTATTATGCCTTACTCTATAAATCTAACCGTAGGTGGATTAAACCCACACCTCTCGGAGGTCATCCAACAGGCATGGGTTAATAACCCATTACGTCAAAAATTTATACATTTTCTAAAAAAGGTGACAACTGTGGATTTTGTTCTCACTCAGTAAAACAATTAGGTCAAAATTGTATACAGAACTTATTCAGTTTAATGGAAAAATAATCGAAGTACGAGCTATCCATTATGGTAAGGAACCTTATTTTTTTCCGTTTTACGCTGTACTAAGTACTGTCTCTATTTTTCACTGAATAACCCTTTTCTCTCGGGATATACATATTTAAAAAAAAACTTTATTGGAACTATTTTATATTGATAAGTTCGGTAAAAATAAACACATATTTTTTTTTCTGTATCTAGAAGTTTATGGTATCATATTGTAAGGAGCTTTGATAAAACATACAAAAATTATGAGACCAACAATTCTTAATCAAGGAGACTTAATGATATTCAAGGAAACATTTCTTTTTGCATTGAAACGCAAAAATACATAGCAGTGACAACATTTACTGTAAGGATAGATTAAATCTTTTTCGTTTTATTAATTTCACATCTTCTTCTGTTTTCTTTGTACGCATGACAATGTATGGCGCTATGGTCCAAATGTATATACGTCTTTCAGAGTAGAATTATCAGATTTGCGACTTTTGAATTTGGTCAGTA
The DNA here is from genome assembly GCA_013421005.1 of Heliconius erato x Heliconius himera. Classification (NCBI taxonomy): domain Eukaryota; kingdom Metazoa; phylum Arthropoda; class Insecta; order Lepidoptera; family Nymphalidae; genus Heliconius; species Heliconius erato x Heliconius himera. Next base: position 38,199 of record JAATLQ010032821.1, read on the forward strand.
TTTGAAGTCTTATTACAGATGTCTCTTTTGCTGACCAATATTTTTCATTGTCATCCAACTTTGAGTAAAAGAAAAATCACTAAAAAATCACTAAAAAGTCCATGAATAATAAAAGGATTGACGAATATAATATCCATAAGATTCCGCAACAACCTATGACACCATTTTGAAGACACCAATTGCTAATTTCGAGTTCATTTCTTCGTCTTTTCTTCATAACCAATAAAGAAATTCCCATCTGTAAAATATATTAGAAGCTCCTCTTTTTTAGGTTCAATGAATAATAGACCTTTCTGTGTATTGGTAACTCTGATATACAATATTAGCCAATATATCTTCAATAAATTCTAGGAAATATATATATACTTATCATAAAATTCATAACTTAGGAGGTCAATTTCCCCTGGCGGTACTTTGTATTAGTCCGCGTCAATTTTTCTAAATTATCTGTAAGGAAAGAAGTAATAATATACCTACAAGTTTTTACAATTGTAATTTCAGATTGATATCAATAAAATAATCATAAATATTCATACTTATGAAATTACAATTTTAATTTTGTGAATGATGAAATATTTACTAAAATTTATATTTTCATTTCTTCGCTCTGGTGTCGAGGCTAAGCGCGGCGTTGAGTTCTGCCACTCAACACACAATGCCTCCAGAATTCGG
>JAATLQ010032821.1:38880-54438 GCA_013421005.1 Heliconius erato x Heliconius himera
TTTTTCTAAATTATCTGTAAGGAAAGAAGTAATAATATACCTACAAGTTTTTACAATTGTAATTTCAGATTGATATCAATAAAATAATCATAAATATTCATACTTATGAAATTACAATTTTAATTTTGTGAATGATGAAATATTTACTAAAATTTATATTTTCATTTCTTCGCTCTGGTGTCGAGGCTAAGCGCGGCGTTGAGTTCTGCCACTCAACACACAATGCCTCCAGAATTCGGCGGAAAGTGGGGAACGGAGTGTCTCAACACTAGGTTCCCTCTGCCTACCCTGTTGTGTGCGGGATGCAGCGTGAAGCTGATTTAATTTTTTTTAATTTTTTTCGAAAGTACTACAACACTAAGTGACTGAAGATATGACATGTTATAACTTACTATTCAAATTACTCCGTGGTTTTAGTGGGAATTCAAATATTGCACTGACATTGGCTCACGCATACGGTTCAGTAAAGGATCGTTAGGAGTTGTATGCAAAATTTGTTTTCATATCCAATATATTTAAACAAAAAGGAAGAGGTAATTAAAAGTAGCGTCAGGGGGGAAAGGGATAACGAAGGTATTGTGTGTTGAGTGGCGGAACTCAACGCTGCGCTTTACTTTGACACCAGAGCGAAGAAATGAAAATATTAAATATTTCATTATCTCCACAACCTGTCGCAAGCGTGTGACTGACACACTTCTGCCTCCGCGACTGGTCTGATTTATTACAATTTCGAGACAAGGAGTCTAAATTACTACAATAGAAAAGAAAATAGATAAGAATAGTACGGCAAGCTACAGAAACCACGATAGGCTGTGGGTTCGATTCCCATTCGAGGAAATTAAATATTTATTTTATTTTATATATTTAACAAATATTTTCTTTCGCTCTGATATCGAGGCAAATCGCGGCGAAGAGTTCAACTATTCAACACTAAATGTTTCAAGTCGGCGGGAATGTCTTAATGAGAGCAGAGTACAGTAGCTTTCCTCTGCCTACCCTGCTAAAAAAGTTGAGGATATTACTTCTATCCGCCTACATCAAACGACAAAGCTGTATATACGAGTACTCGAAACGCGTATAAAAACCCCTTACGAAAGTCATTCACACAAACATTTGTATTGTGACAGTTATATGAAAAAAATATACGATGCTGAAAAATTGTTGGAACGTCGAAATACGAAACGCTAAACCCTTTGATTTCGAAAGCCCGACTTGTAATCTTACATTGGTAGTTCTTTTTGCGGCTTATTCCGATATCCAGTGTAACTAATTTTTTTTAGCTTTACGATTTATCATGCATAAGTGATGTGAACTGAGAACCTAGTGCTGAGACTCTCCGTTCCTCATATTCTGTCTTATTTTGAAATATGAAGCATTGAGTAGCAGAACTTTGCGCCGCGCTTACCAGAGCGAGGAAATGAACATAAAAATTCATACTGCTTAACCCTATGATTTTAAAATCGCGACATTTACCATTGTTACCAACCCGTCATTTAACATTGCTAGATATTATACTTAAAAATAAATAAATCACCTAAGACACTCCGTTCCCCACTTTCTGCCGAATTCCGGAAGCATTGCGTGTTGAGTGGCAGAACTCAACGCCGCGCTTGTCCTCGACACCAGAGCGAAGAAATGGAAATATAAATTTAAGTAAATATTTCATCTCCTCGAGTGGGGATCGAACCCACAACCAGTCGGTTTTACAGTCACACTTTGTGCCGCTGCGCCACACTGTGTGTCTTAAAACACTGCTGTGTGCGGGATACAGCGTGAAGCTGATTTATTTTTATTTTATTTATATTCAATAATCTTGTTTTTGTGTTATAATTAGAATATAGTAATCCTTTACTTTGAGGACGTAGTGGCGCAACGGCACAGTATGTGGTTGTAAACGCGATGGTTGTGGGTTCGATTGCCACTTTTTGATAAATGATTAGAATTTTTCATGCTATGATAATAAAGTAAAGGGCCGTGTTCAGTTTCATACAATTCTGTGAGTAGGGAACGGAGTGTCTTAACATCAGGTTCTCCTTGCCTACCCTGCTATATGTACCCTGATACAGTGTGAAAATTAAAATACTTAATTGTTTTTTTCGAGTGGGAATCGAACATACAACCATTACAATAACAGTACGCTGCGCCACAACGGTCTCAACTATTGTACCTACGTATAATAAAGAGTATGTCGACGAATTGTAAAAGGAATTTTATTTGTCACAATTTTCAACTATTTCAAGATCACATTACATCTCTCAAAGCCTGTTTAATTAGGTTAAAAATGCGTTAAAAGTACCTTTTGAGTTACGTTTCAGTTTTAACGTACATTAAATGAAAATACAATCTGCATTCTCTTTTTGTAGAAACGATGTAAATTAAGGCTATCGTGGCGCAGTAATGAAAGTGTAAGCAAACGCGATGATTGTGGATTCATGCAATGAGTTTTCATTTCTTGATGCAATGAGTTTTCATTTCTTCACTCAGATAATAAAAAGTGTGGTGTTGAGTTACGCCACTCAATATGCAGTTCGAATTAGATCGGAAAGCGAGGGAAAGAGTGCCTCAACCGAAAGTTTTATCAACCTAGCCTGCTATATTGAAAATTTTATAATTTGACGTCTATATGGCTGCTCGTTAAAGTTGTGGGTTAAAATACATGTTTTAGAAACCTATCCATTTATAATATATATAAGTAAGTATAATAGCATGCGTTTATAAATATTATTTTAATTTTATATACTTATATAATTATGTGATGTGAGGTCAGTCGTGGCGCAGTGGCACAAAGTGTGACTGTAAGCCGACTGGTTGTGGGTTCGATCCCCACTCGGGGAGATGAAATATTTACTTAAATTTATATTTCCATTTCTTCGCTCTGGTGTCGAGGCAAAGCGCGGCGTTGAGTTCTGCCACTTTCTGCCATTCAACACGCAATGCCTCCAAAGTTCGAGAGAAAGCGGGGAACGGAGTGTCTTAACACTAGGTTCCCTCTGCCTACCCTGCTGTATGCGGGATACAGCGTGAAGCTAAAAAAAAATAATTATTATTATGTCAAAACGAGATTTTCCGTTTTATATCTTGATGTCCGCGCAAAGTTGGGTGACAATTAGTATCAATAAATTAAGGTAAAGCGAAAATGTCGAATAAGTCACATTAACATAATATACGAGTACAAACATACACACATACATATAATATATATATATAAATACATACAACATTAAATGCCGGATGCAGAGGTTTATTTGTTGTCAAACAAAGGAGCCCACATTTATTATCATCTCAAATACAAAGTTAATTTCGCGAATGAAATTTAATTTGCCATCACGTGAGTTTGTGGGTTCAAATCTATTGAAAATGATTAAGCTTCTTTTTTTATATTTTATTTGTTTAAAAAAATATCGTATTTATGTTTTTATAGTGTCGCTCTGGTAAACTCAATACGCACTGCCTCCAAATTCGGTGGAAAGTGGGGAATAGAGGACACTTGTCTTAATAAGAACGGAATGTTGAAACACTAGTTCTCCGGGTTCCCTTACCCTCAAACACTATGTTTTAGATCTAATTGCATAGTTACACACTCACAAGTCGACCTAAGAGCGTTTTAAAATACTAAAATTCCATAGAAAATTTCATAGTAACAGATATGCTACGGCTGTTCGTAGGCAAGGTTATGTTACGTAATTAGAGTTGCAAGATAGTAAGAAATCAATGCAAATTAACCTTCACAAACTGTCGGCTTTTGAACGACAGAACGCGTCGTTTGATGAACGCCGTTCACGCAAATATTACTGTGCGGTACGGGTATAAGAATTAAGCGGGAATAGATTATAGTGAAAATTATATATTTTGTTATAAAGCACGGTGTTGAGTTCCGCAACCCGTAACACGTAATATCTGGAATTCAGGCGGTAACTGGTGAAGTCAATGTTTTAACACTACATTATCTTTGCTTATTCTGCTATATACGGCATATATCGAAAAGCTGAATTATATAATTTTGATGCCGTATTGGCGCGGTGTGTAAGAATAAACGATGGTTATATGTTTGATTTCATTATAGAATATGTTCCTCGTCAGGACTATGCACACAATGTCTCTATGTTGAACAAAAAAGATTTTGGTACTGAATTCGTGGAGATTTTCGTACTGTTTTCGTACTAAATTCATCCAAAAATTGGGTGAAATGTTTTAAATGGGATTCCGTTTTTTACATAAAGAGCATTAGGATTTAATATTTAATAATAAATTTCTGCTGCCTCTAATCCGGAAACAAAGGAGAAACTACTTTTTTAATAATAAAAAAAACATAATTAAATCGCTTAAGCCCGTGACATGGGTTTATAAAAGTCGATGATTAGTGACATCGTTAGCAAAACGCCACATCCTCGTCTACCTCATAGCGCGATGAAGTTATAATTCAATACGTCTTTTTATCATTCTAAATGACATTTATATGAGTATTTACATTTATGCTATATAAATAAAATATAGCATTGGAAGTATTTCCTGCGCAAGGGCGCAAGGGTGACTAATTTGTCAGTCGTGGGTTCGATCCCTATTCGAGGGATTGAATTATTATTTATTATTATATTCATTTCTTCGCTCTGGCAACAAGGTTGAAGACCGGCATTCAGTTCCGCCACTCAACACGCAATTGATAGATGAAAAATCCTACGGAAACTGGGGACCGAAATGTCTTAACACTAGGTTCCCTCTGCTGAATGCGGGATACAGTGTAACGCTGACTTAATTTTGATTTTAAATTAAAAACCAATTATTTTTCTTATCATTCTCACGGAAATGAAAATGTCTCGGAATTTAGTGCAGTGCAGTGGGGAACGGAGTGTCTTACACTAGATTCTCTCTGCTTACCCTGCTGTCTCCGGGATATAGCGTGAAGCTGATATTAGTATTAGGTATACTATTAGGTAGACTAGTTTTTAATGCCTTAGAGGCTGGATTCTATTCTCATTCGAAAAAACGCTTATATTTAAAAATAAGAGATAGCTCTTGTCTAGTTACTTTATCTCTTCTTTTTTCTTTTATAGCAAGATAGGCATAACGAACCTAATATGAAACATTCCGCTTCCGATGCACCGTCCAATGAACCCGAAAGAAGGAATTCAACGCCGCGCTTTGTCTTGTTGCCAGAGCAAGTAAATGAAAATAATTCATTTTTCATAGAGTATCGAACCTACAACGTTGTGTTTACATGGCCACATTGTGACGCTGCCTCACGGTGGGTTCAAAATACAATTACATCTTTTGTCTAGTTAATTTAAGCACGAGGTTCAGTTACGCCAAGTATCACGACAATCTTTGAAAGTGATGATGATATGTCATCATCCTAGATTCTCTCTGGATATCTTGTGAAATTTGCTCAATAATAATAGATGAAGATTAAAAATAATATATCTTAAGAAAACGTAACAAAAATCTAACGGGACGTTACGTTAAAGGGCGCGTATTCAAGACCAGCTATATATTTTTTTTATAAATTCTCTTAACATATTGTTCCATACTTAGTGTGGAATATTATTTTTAAAATTTTAAAAATAAATAACTTCTCGATTTTCCTGCGCTTGGCTTCCTTCACTCAGTGTAGTTTTAAAGTATTAGCTTTTAAAATTGGTCAGTCGTGAACGTGAATTTGCACATGAAAGGTTCCGTATTATTTAAACGAGTAACAATGAAAAGTATATTTTTTCTTGACATAGTTACGGTTGCTATGTTAAAACACAATGGTTTTTCCCGACTGCTAAGGAAGGGTTATGTTTTTCGTGCGTATCTTGTATGTATGTATGTATTATTCTTTTTTAAAAAATGTTTCTTAACTTTGTACCAATGTTGATCATGACTTAAGTAGTTTTCTTTAACATAAAATGCAATGGAAAGCTGAGAACGGAATGTTTTAACACTGGGTTATACTTAATGCCTTTCGTGTTATGCGAAAATAAAAACAAACTGATTTTTTTTTTTAAATGAAAATTGAATCCACAACCATCGTGTTTAAATATTGCCATGCAATTTGTACGGATTTTCGTGTTTTGTGACAAAGCATTCTAAACCATAGATAAATAAATATTTAACTATTCAACAAGTAGTTAGTGTAAATAGAAACTACGCTATAATGCTAAGTACGGACGGCACAAAATAAAGTCTTGCTTAGTAATTTATATTTTATAGAGTTAGGAGAGAAAAAGTGCCGCAGTGGCACATTTACTGAAACACGATGGTTGCGGGTTCAATCCGCGATCGGTGGAATGATTATATTTTAATTATTCAATTTTTTCCGCTTTTGTGAATAAAGTGTGGACTTGAATTTTTGATGGCAAATTCTTTGGAAGATTGATGGAAAATGATAATTGTGGAATGATTTTGATATCTAACAAGAAATATTTATTGTGCATTCATTGTCAATTCATGATTCATGACTGTCAGTCATCCAATGTCTCGGAAATTGGGTGGTGCGTGGGGAATATAGTATCATAGCGATTCCCTCTGTGCACTCAGCTGTATTCGAGCATTTTAGACATGAATCTAGGACTTATTTTAATAAAAGATCTTCAATATAATAAAAAAGTTACAAAAACTTCGTCTTCGTTCTCACAAAGCAGTATTTCTAAATCATAATCATTTATCTTTTGGAATTGTTGTTTTCTGCGTCAAGGGAGAGTGACATTTTTCATAAATTATACTTCTATTTCTTTCCATACTATTCTATTATCAGTAAAGATCGTTTTGCATTGAATTGTGGTGAACTAGTATTCTTTCTGGCTATATGTTGAAATATCTGTTTGTCAAAATTTAATAATTAAAAATATATTTTCATTTTCCTTGATACATCATATTTACATCATGAATTCGCTGCAAGGTAGAAATGAAAGTGTCTTAATGTGTCTTATTGCCTCTGCCTACTCTAATATGTGCGGGATACGGACAGCGATCGGCTGCAATAGTTAACGTTAATTCTCTTCGCTTATCCTGCTATTATGAGTGATCAAACATTATGCCACAATATTTTTAATATATTTTTTTCTAATTATTCAGTAATATTAAAGTATTTAAAATACAGCATTCTTAAATTCTTTCCAATTTTAAAGAGGACAAAAACCTCCCTACAGAGATAAAAATAATTTTATAAAATGTAACAAGCGTATAAAGATTTTTACTGGCCAGCTTACTGGCCAAAGTCCTGAGACGGTTTCCAAAGGGCGTGGGTTCCAGTCCCGCTACAAAATATATCAATAAATTCTATCTAATCTAGTAATTTTATAAGCTTATGTCGAAAATGGATGAAAAATGGGTAACAAAATGACAACGCTATATTTTGTTAGTATCAACTCATCAAAACATCTGCGCAAGTTTACGCGTTAACCACTAAAAAAATCCCATTTGTCGTATCGCCAGTCTTTCAAAACACTCCCCTTACAGCCGCACCCAGTATCAGTATATTGGGCCTTAATGTTTTGAGTGACTGCCAGTATCGTGATCATCTGGAAAGCAAGGCCAAGTTGGCCTCGAAGAAACTGGGGGTCATCAACAGAGCGAGACGGTACTTCACGTCAAAACACCGTTTGTTATCATCTCTACTGTTTTCATCTCTGGGCTGGTGCACCCCAGTATCAGCTTGAACAATTTGACCACATACAACGTAGAGTTATTCGAATCATTAGTGACCCAATAATCTGTGAAAGGCTTGATACTTTGGCTTTGCGTAGAGACGTCTCCTCGCTGTGCGTTCTCTATCGCATTTATCATGGGGAGTGCTCCGAAAAACTGTTTGACTCTTTGAAAATTCAGCGGCAGGTAACACCGCCGAATTTTCTAATCGCACAGTACATCATAAGCTAAAATATCATCCACACCACCTGGATACGTGGCGATCCACTACTGTGCGGTTTCGTAGGAACTTCCTTCCACGCGCCACGGAACTGTGGAATGGCCTACCCGCGGCAGTGTTTCTAGGTCGATACGACATGGGTACCTTCAAAAAGTGCGTCTATCTCCACCTTAAATGCCGGCAACGCACCTGTAGCTCCTCTGGTGTTGCACGGGGTCGTGGGCGGCGGTAGTCACTTACCATCAGGTGACCCGAAAGCTCGTTTGTCTTGTCCTTTACCATTAAAAAAAAACAAATATGGTAGTTCCACAATAATATCTCTAAAATAATACACATGTTCTATCAATGGCCTATAAAAAATATTAAACAAAGAAAATAAAATATAATATCTCAATTTTTATTCTGTAACGTTTCTGATATCAGTCACGTTTTGCTGATTCTTGCAATGCAAATGAAACATTCGACCCGTACTTGTAGAACAAGTAAGTGATTGTGGTTCTGTTTGTGCTACTCAATTTTTTTTCACATGGTATCAGTATGTAGCGGGGGAGGCAGAGGGAACCTAACGTACGACACACCATTCCCCATTAAGACACTTTCGCTCCCCACTTTTCGCCCAATTCTCGAGGCAGAACTCAATCCCACGGTTTTTTTATTACCAGAGCGGAGAAATGAAAATGAAATCAAACGCGGTGAACCGCATGAGCATGGAGCTCACAACTATCAACCTTACAGTTAGACGCAAATATTGATAAGGTTCAAAATAAAAAAAAGGTAGGTAAATTGATCGATCTTTGAAGATATCATCAATTTGGAATGGAGATGAAGAATACCAATACATAGAGTATTGATGGCTAGCTTACTAAAAAAAATACCTAATGCGTATTTTTTACGTTTTTGGGTCCCAAAAATGAAAAAACGGAACCCATATTGGATCACTTTGTTGCCCGTATGCCCGTCTGTCAAGACCATTTTATCTCGAGATTACGTGGAGGTATCAAGCTGAAATGAATATGCTAAATATATAAATAATATAGAATATTCTAGATCACGGTCCCTTGGAGAATAGACAAAAATGAAGCTACTAAATTGACGCAATCAAAAGATATGAGGGCTTATGCATAATTATTAGTGCATTATCTATGAAATTCGCCGCGTAATCAATACCTATAGGATAATTCCCGTGTTTATCTACTATTATAAAATTTGCCAAGAAGTGAGAACCTATAGAGAATAAAGAAAAAAACCTAACATTGTAAACGTACAAATATTTCATACAAAAAATAATTACAAATTTATAATTGTAGTTAATTTAATACAAAATGAATGCATACTTCCGAAAATTTAAGTTTGTCAACTGTTATAAATTGAACTACCCATTGGCATACAATCCTGAAATTGGTACAAAACCCTTGATATGCGAATCTGATTCACATTTGATCGGTTTTTTAAAGTGATATTCTCCGTTAAGAGGAAAAAAAACTTTTTTAGGAAGCCAAGTTTTACGAGAGGCGCGGTTTCAAATCTCACTACGTTATTTTCTTTATATATTTTATTAAAAAGAAACACAATACGCATTACATGACCATTTAAAAAAATATATTAAACAAAAAATATTTTTTTTTACATTCGAATAATTTTCAGATAATAACAATTGAACGTCATCCCACGTTATAACGCTTGTCTTGTTCGCAACAAACGTTTTCGCGTCTTTTGTCAGCTCCTTTGTATAGAAATGAATTAAATTACCTTCAACGGTTACTTTATCTAAAATAAGCAGCGGCTACAATAGTAGGTGTCTTTACCCCAAAATTGATGAATCGTTGAAAAAATATTTTATTCACAGTGAATTTCGCTTTTTGGGGTCACCCTCGTCTAAATGGGTCCTGTCGCTATATATTTTTATATTTTTACGTATTGCTACTTTTCCAGAAAGGGAGGTTATTTTAGGAAGGCGGGCATAGGGAACCTAATGCTTAGAGACTCCGTTCAAACATTTCAATTTCCCACTTTCCCCTGAAAAAGTGAGCCTATAAATTTAAACGTGAAAAACTTCCAAGTCATTCGTTTTGATGGCTGTCCTTTAAGTATCCTTTAAGTGTCCAGTGAATGATACAAGATTTTGTACTGGAGTCCATAGATTAAAATAGTGAGTAAATTTGCATTTCACCCTCGTAGAGTTCGGGATTCAACTCCCAATGTAAAATGCGGCGTTGAGTTGCACCGTCCGAAAGCAAAGCAAATAACTCTGCCCAGCCTGCTATGCAGGATGATGCGTAAAGTTGACAGAATATTTAAATAAATTGGTGAACTGAAACTATATAAAAATACAGTTCTACTATCTTTTTACAATCAGGCCATACACGTATTATTTTCAATTAACTATTTTTATTTTAAAATCAGAATCAATAAAAATGAGAGGGGCAAGAAAGGGACGTATATCAGAAACCTGTTACATTACACTTTTTTAAAAGAAATTTAATAAATTATAATCTTTTTCTGTAAAAAAATCTACTTAGGATTTTTCAAGTGACACGGGACGTAAGATTTCCTCATAAAATTATAAAAAGCTGACATATAAAGTTGTCCAGCCATTAAGCTTGACACAGATATATCAGATATTAAGGCTCATAAGATTTATCTGGTTACTTCACTGATTACTTGACGCTTTAGATATAAATGTGCTAAAAGGATTTTTTGTCTGAAAATATTTTTACATAATAATATTTAAATAACAGGATAGGCAACGCGTGCCACATTTTAAGACACTTTGTTCTTCACTTTCCGCCCAATGTGATTGGCCTGCACATAGCAGGGAAGGCAGAAGAAACCAGGAAACGTTGTCTTGAGACATTCAGTTCTCCATTAAGACACTTCCATTACACGTTCCACCAAGTTCTTGAGGTATTCCGTGTTGAACGTGAATCAAACTCACAACCGTCGCGCCACGACGGCCTCACTTGCATACTATCAACTAGCTTTTACACGCGGCTTTATTTCTACGTTCAAATAGACATAAATAAGAGTTGGTTATGACTTATTCTAAGTGCCAGAGTTAGAACATACCACATATATAGTAGGCTACATCGAAACGATTGACATGATGTACCTAATAGTCTATTTATAATCTAGCCTCCCTCGATAAAGGCACTATCCAATACAAACATATTTTTTCAGCAATGACTGACACTACTGACATTGTTATATAATTTATCAATTCAAAACCGTTTACAACAACCTAATTATGTATGAGAAAACACACTTCGCTAAATAAAAGGTAATGCAACGTACTTTGACAACGGAATTTGCATTTTAAATGTGTCAATACAACTTTCACATTAACAGAGTATAAAACTTATGTAACAAATAGTTTTAGCGCTGTTCTCTTACATACAAAACCAATGGAGTAATTTCCGTTCACTCAAAGGAAATGTTGGAGAGTTTATTCAAATTACTACGTAATTTAAGCAAATAGCATTTTATAACAAGGCACTATCATTTAAGCTTACAGCTAGGACGTGCTTCGATGAACATAGAGTCCATTTAAAGTTGTAAGTTTGTGAAAATTATAAATTTATATAGAAAACTTGGCTGAAATCGATTTAGTGTTTTTTTGATATTGTTAATGTATAAGTTCATATTTAGCTGCGTCCAAAATTTTATAAATATATAAAGAATGTAAAACTTAAGAGATGGTTTTTCTTAGCATGTCGGTATCGAGCATGTTGATATATTTTATAGATTGATTCATAATGTATCCCGCGCTCAGCAGGGTAGGCAGAGGGAACGTAGTGTTAACACACTCCGTTCCCCACTTTATGCCGAATTTTGGAGTACTTAACGCCGCGCGTTGCTTCGACACCAGTGCGACGAAATGGAAAATATAAATTTAAATAAATATTTCAAGTCCTCGAGTGGGGATCGAACCCACAACCAGTTGGTTTTACTGCGCCACGACTGGTCTTGTAATTTTGTAACTGTGAAAGAAAATCTATGAAATTGACATTATTTTTACTCATTTGTAATAAATGTAAACACAGACAAGGTGACAATGCAATAATATAATTTTATCGCAATGGTCTGATGATGAAACCGGAAAGTGGAATTCGAAACCTATTAGTAAAACCATCGAGTTCGGCCTCATCACTTATTGTGGCACTAAGTACTTGATGATGGAAGTAGAAGGTGGCTGATGGAACCCTAATCGTGTTTGCAGTTACTCAAACTTATTTTTTTTATTTTAATTCTTTTTTAAAGTGTTATTCCACACTTAGGAAAGAAAAATACTTATTTGGAAAACAAATAAAAATTTGAACGTAGCGGAACTCGAACCTGCGCCTCCTGGTCGGTTTCCAGGAGGGGCGGGTTCGAGTCCCGCTACATTAAATTTTTTATTCGTTTTCTAAATAAGTATTTTTTTTTATTTAGCAATAGTGGTTAAGTTAAGTAGCAATTACTTTAAACTCACAAGCATTGGATGAACGGACAAAGCTTACCCTTCAGTTGGTAAGATCAAAGATCAAACGTGGTAGAAGAATTTCTGATTTCGTACATCTCCTTGAATATATTAAATCATATTCGGTATATCTTCCATATTAGATATTGGAGGCCAGCTCAGACTTGAGACAGTGAATTTGATCAAAACAATAAATAAATGATCCAAAATCATTTAAAGAGAAAAAGAAGAAATAAATTTTACGCTCTGTCAGTCAAGATTTCATTTGCTTAAAAGAAAGAAAAATCTTATTATTTCCACATGTTGTTGAATGCAACATGTCTATGGTGATTTGATGGACTAAATATATAACAACTAATTTGGCTAGCTTCAGCAAGATAGCCGTTGTCAACCTTCAAGTCTCGGAAATCCCTGTTGCAAGATCCGGTACCAGCGCCGCATTGTGTATAGCCAAATAGCTTAATTCTACATAACGAAGAAGCGCGCGTGGGCAGTCCTTATTCCTTTATACCCGGAACGTGGTGAAATCAGATAACTTCTCCGTATAATCGTTCAGTATGCCACTGAAAGGAGAAGTGCAGTCCACATCGCTCGTTTCAACTATTTTAGAACGACGTGCTGTCACACCACTAGCCTTAAAGCTGACAATTGACAACGACAGTGATTTCATCCTCTGAATACACCCAAGTCAAACGTTTGACGTCCCGTATTCATATTCTGCAACATATATATTATGTGCACCTTTGCCTATAATATTATGTATACGCATTTTATATTTTTTATCTGTACTATGCATATGTACTTCCCAGAAATACTCATTCATTCACTCAATACTATTTATATCTCATTTTAATATTTCATGATTTTTTTTCACCAAAAAAGATCTAAAGTCTGTGTCCCTAGCTTAATATCGAATCTTAAATAGCAGGGGCGATTCCATTAGGCGATTTGCGATGAGAATATTAATTCAATTTATATCGGCGTGCCGGCTACTAACGACCGGTGTTTAGGCACTCTCAGATAATTCACCTTCCTCACGCTTTTAAAGTGTTTCTGATTTATAATATCTTAATTAGAGTATCAATTTTCCATTAGTGGGATATGCTGTGACTATAGATCGGCCTACTTAATAATGGATAATATAAGATAATAAAAAAGCTGGTTAAGTGCGAGTCGGACTCGCCTACCAATTTTAGGATTGTAGGTAAACTTGAAGTACCTAACTAACTTATAAAAATTTACAAACTTAAATTTGCGGGCATATGCACTCATTTTGTATGAAATGAATTAAAAAAAATGTAAATTTAATATGATTCTTAATAAAATACTTTTCACTTTTCAGATTTTTCCTTTATTTGTATGTTAAATTCTCGCTTTGTGCCAAATTTATTAACAAAATGTCCATGGAAACTACTGTGCATAAATGCTCGTATCTTTTGATTGCGTTAATTTAGAAGCTTGATTTTTTCCGTGCTTCAAGGGACTATTGAACTAAATATGTGCTATAACTTCAGCTCGATACCTCCATATAATTTTGAGATAAATAATAGACGGACAACAAAGTGAACCTGTAAAGGTTTCGGATTACCTGAATTTACTAATTTTAGAAGCAACACTTATACAAAAAAAAACCTTTTCCTACAAAACTTCGTCTACAATAAATTACAATGTACGCTCATAACGAAACAGTATCATAAACATGCTACTTTATTTATCCACCGCTCAAACAACTCCCATTTTGTCGTCGCTGGATAAAAAGTACTATGAAATTCCCTAAGGTCTATGAATAATAGACGCTTGTATAGTGACGACATGAGGCAAAGATGCGACGTGCCTAAATGAAAAAGGTGGAGGGTAGGATGTAGGTTCAAATTTTAGTTTTACGTACATATATTATATATATATATATATATATATATATATATATATATATATATATATATATATACATATATATATATATATATATAACATTCCGAGCTGGGATAAAGAGATGATCCCTTTACCGAAGTAAGAGAATAATGTCACAAAATTAGTTCGTTCTATTTGCCTTTGTAAAAAATACCTTAAAAGTTTTAAGGTTTTTACGGCGAAAGGCAATGAATCATTTTGTCCTATTTCTACTTTAACCGTTGAGCTTAGGATAGATATAGTTATGCTTACGTAAAACCTATATCCAGCAGAGCACGTCGAATTTCTGTAACAACGAAGATGAAGACGATAATGGAGAAGGCGAAGACGTCGATGACGAAAACAGAGAGGGAGACGGTGATGGTGACGATGATGAAGACGAAGGAACGATAACGCGATTTCAATCGCAACTGTCTTTTCAAGACCAGATTGAGGCAACCTAATGATTAACGTTATTTAAACCTAGATATCTGGATAATAGTATAAATATGTATATTACCCTGTCTCAAGTAAAAATAGAACCCGCAAACATCATGTACATATGCTTTTAGTTTGAAAAGCACATAGAGTATAAAATAGTTATTTTTGTTTAAATCTTTATTACTGCACGTTCACTTGAGGCCGTTGTGACGTTGTGGAACAGAGTCCCACTTAAATGAAACTCTTTAATCGGATTAATTGCGTTTATTTCGTTTCATACAATGTTGGAAACTTGACCATTCGAATACCTTGCAGTAGTCCGTGGTCACGCGTAGACTGAGGTAGTATCCGTCTGTCAGTTGACATAATTATTATATGAAATCACCGCCAACGAACGTTTAAGACTATTACAACCGTGTAATAAAATCAAAAATCTTATCGTAATATGATATAGCGAGAATAAAATATTTTAACAGCATCTGATAGTAAACGCAATGAGTGTCGGTTCTATCCTCATTTGCGGGTATGATTATATTTAAGTTATTTTCATTTCAGGCTGTGATTGACAAAGCACGGCATTTAGTTCCACCGCTCAATACGCAATTGTAACTGATATCCCAAACACCTTTTAAAATATTATTTAATAAATAATGCCTTGGCTCGTGATGTGTCTAGTGGTTAGAACCGTTTATAGTTGTGATCGTGAAGAACCCAAAATCTTTTAGAGATTCAGAGGTAACAGTGTTAAGAATTTCATATTATGCCATTAGAAGGTATCGCTTTAATAAGATATTTGCCATCAGAAGTTGTTCTTGTGTCAGTTATTTAGATAACTGTAGACTCGACAATATAACATTGTCATAACTCGAAGCTCGTCCGAAGATAAGCCAAGAGTGCGTCCTATCTTCCTCTCCACTATAACTGC